>JAPPVO010000031.1:29046113-29329622 GCA_030407325.1 Camellia japonica
ATGTCCGAGATCACTCCAAGAAGCTGGAGCTGTACAACTCTCCACTGTGCCATGTCTGGATCAAATGGGATCGGGTCGCCAACTCTAACTCCCCGATCGAAGAAAAATGGAACGAGTTTGTGGTGTCCACCATCTCTCGACCAAAGCTTCGTATAGCACTGACTTAGCCCGCATTTGTATGAGCCCGGAGCAGAAGGACCCAAAATCGGCAACATCGAATATTGTTGGAACCCCTGCGGGAAGTTGCACTAACTTATCTGGGCACTGCTTGTATCCTCTTCATTAAAGAAGTAGAGATTGGCTAGTTCTTCTTCTATCTAGGCTAGGTTTTCCTCTAGTTCGGCCAAGTCATTTAGGCCTTGTTTAGGCCAATCGTTCTGGTGTTGCCCCAATTGGCCTTCCCTGATAGCATTGACACTAAGAACATCTGGTAATATGACCACTGGCTTTGGCTGATCAATGGCCACAATGTATAAGCTGGGGTCATACTCCTCCACAAGCGAAGCCCCCTTTTCTATGATACAGGTTTCAGATAACCTTGTTTGTAATGCACTCTCCTCTTTCTCTGTTTCTGCCATCACATTCTTGGGTTGGATTTGTGGGGTTAAGTCCATCATGCACATATCCGTGCCTTCTGGAATAACCACCTTCGGTTTTGGTAGGTGGGACAAGGTAATATATGTGCTGGGGTTGAAAGTGGGCGGTAGTGTTTGGATATGGTTAATATTTCTGAGGGAAGGAACTTGGTTATGTGCAGGAAGTGGGTTGGTTGTCACATTTGGTTTAGGGGGGGTGATGGTTTTGTTGTCAATGAGATTCTGAATCTCACGACATAGACGAAAGCATGAATCTGTAGGATGGCCATGTTGTTGGTGGAAGGAACAATATTGGGTTGGGCTATGCCTAGCTGGCGGTGGGTCTAGGAGAGGTCGTGGTTCGAGAAGCTTGAAATGCCCAAATTCCAACAACATCTTGAGGGCGCGGGTTAGACTCATATGGAGAGGGGTGAAATTTCTTCGGTTCCAAGGTTGACCATTTTGTGCGGTTTGTGAGTTTGTAGCAGCAGCAAAGGGATCGGCCATCTTGGCCGACGATGTAGCAACGGTACTGACATCTGCAGGCCGTGGAATAGTGCTAGTACTAGCATTGGTACTCCGAGAAAATGGTCTTCTTGCGGGTTCACTAGTCCTGTGGAGGATGCCCTTTTTGAAGGCACTCTCAATCTGGACCCCCAACTCATGTAGGGAAGCAAATGTGGTCAATAGTGCCACTATCATCCTCCGCAGCATATCTGGTTCAAGATTCTGAACCACCAGTCAGACTTGTTCTCTTTTTGTTGGTCGGTCTGTTATCCAGGCTGCCTTGTCTCTCCACCTGGCGACAAAATCAATAAATGACTCCTTGGGATTTTGAGTAGTGGCCTCCAGCTCACTAACGGTTACTTCTATCTGGGCATTATATGAGTATTGGTTAACAAATGTTTCAGATAGCTCCTCTTAGTTCCATTTTGTAGAGTCCTTCAATTTGGCGTACCAGCTGGCCGCTACATCAAACAGGGTCCTCCCAAACAGTGAGAGCTTCTGTGCCCTAGATAAACCCATAGGCCTCAGCACATCTGAAAACAACCGGACTGTAGACACCCCATTTTTTACCATCCTCAAGACTTGGATGTTCTTGCAGGTACATCCAGCGACAAGTTTGATTGCTCATCGAGTACTCGACTTCCGCGACAGAATGCTCTTAGTTTGATCTTTCCAAACCCTATTTCCATTCTGTCTCATACTTGGACCATGTGTTGGTCCTTTCAGCATGCTTCTTGTGATGCACTGCCGGCCACTTTTTGGCACTGTCGGCCATGCACTTTGGGCTACCGGCCATCAATGAGGCACTGCCGGCCATCACTGATGGCCGGCCGGCCACCACTGTTTCAGTAGATATTTTTGCAGATATTTTGACAGCTGTTTGCACAGGTAAGCCCATCTGCACCCACGTGGATGGCTGGATCTCTTCAAGGCTCTTTTATATCTTCTATATATAGAGCTCATCTATATGCATGCAAGGGGCTAAAAAATTTTAGCTGAGATAGTTCTTTCTCTCTCTCTCTCTAGAATACTCTCTCTCTATATTTTGTGCTTGAAAGTGTGTTTTCTTCACATATTTGCACTAAAACACCTAGTAAAACACCTTCACCTTAGTGTTGAGGATCTTGGAGGCCTTGTTTGAGTTCCTTGGAGTGGTTTTGGTTTGGTTTTGGCTCAGAAGCTTGCTGTTTTCTTGCTGTGCTTCAAGGGTAAGAGTTTCACCCTTTTAAGTTTTGTTCTAGTTCATTGCTTTGCCATCTTTGTATGCAACTTTGAAGCTGGTTTTAGTCTAAAAAAAGTTCTATTTTTAAGGTTTAAAAATGTTGGTTTGAGCCTTGTGTGGTTAGGGGGGTGGTTCTCCTCTTTTGCTCTTTGGCTTGTAAAGCCTCTTGAGCCACCTTTCTAAGCTTTTGTAACATCCTTTGTTTGGCCTTTCTACCACTGAAACTCAGAGGTATTTCAGTGGTAGAAAGTTGGTTTTGAGGCCCAAAATAGGAGGAGGTGATCCCCTCTCCTTGTATCTTGTTTGCTTGCATAGATGGCCTCATACTTGAACATGTTTTTCTACCATCTCTTGGCTTGTTCTCAGCATGTTTTTGGCTTTCTTTTAACATGTTATAGCTCTGATTTTGGCTGGTTGAGTCATTTGATGTTTGTTTCTTACACTTGTAGTGTAATCTTGCTCACTAGCCTTGTATACTTGATGAGTTAGCTTACTATTCTAGCATGTGTTGGCTCCATTCCAGCAGGTTTTTGGCCTTGTTTTGACATGCTTAAACTGTGTTTCAAGTGGTCTTGGTCACATATGCTTTGCTTTGTATAGCCATAGTATAGTTGGCCTTTACTAGCTTTGAGTTTTGAGGTCTCTATCATGCTTTGCTTGAGTTGTTTGCATGCCTTAGCCTCATTTCTCACATGATTTCAGTACATATAGCATAGTCACATTCTCACATATTCCACTCTTTCATAGCTTTTGTGAGTTATGCCTTACGCCTTGTTTGTGAGCCAATACTTGAGCATGATTTTATTGCCTCATGGACTTCCATCTCAGCATGTTTTGGCCTTTTTTTTTTTTTTGACATTTTCGAGCTCTATCCAGAATTGGTTTGGCTATTTGAGTTCAATATTGCATGATTTTAGTGTAAAGCTCTTCACTAGTTTTAATGCTTAAGTGTCTAACATGTTGTACATGAGTTGTTTGCATGTTACAGTCTTGTGTTTCATGCCATTTCAGCATTGAAATTCTGCCACCTCCCTCTCTTCTTCATCTTTTCATTTGTTTTGAGGATTGGTTAGTCTTGGGGATGTGTTTAATGCTTAGGATTGAGGCTTTTGCTTAAATGGCTTTAACCCTCTTTTGAGGGTTCCTCCTAGTCAAAGGCATGGTCTCTCTTATGCCTTAAACCTTTCTTTTGGTTGACCTCTTTCTCATTAGAGGACTTTCACATTTGGACAAATCAATTAAGGGATGGTTTGGTAACTTAAAATGTGTAAACAAGAATTGAGCTAAATAAAACATGCCAAGATAAACATGTGTTGTTTTGCATTGCATTGTGTTCAATCGGACGTTATACTGAACACAAGGTGGATTGGTCCATTTCATACTCAAAGTGATGAAAATGAGCCAATCCCCTTTGTCTCCATTGCCTTTGATCACCCTTGATAAGATAGTGGTTTAGTGTTTGTTTGTTGTGCATTCATTGAATTGTACAAGTTGGATCCTTGGCCATCATGTATTGATGCTTGATTGATGGTTTTGGATCCAATGGTGCCTCTCCTTTGATGTTTTGAGATGATGAGGAGGTGCATAGTACATACATACCCTTGGGAGTCCCTCACTTTTTCTTTGTTTTGTGCTCTATTGCAGTTTGGTGTCACAGCACACCAGTGGCCGGCAGTTCTCCATTGTTAGCCGACAGCCTTGCATTTTTGGCCGGCAGAGGCCCACTCTTAGCTGGCAGATGGCCGGCAGCAGCTTCTCATGGCCGGCAGGCCACTAGTACACTCCCCAGCATTATTTTGGTAAGTTTCAGCAGAAGTTCTGAGAGGCACCTTGCAAACAGAGCCTCTAAAGAGCAAACCGGAAGGCATTTCGGGGCGGCAACCGAGAGCATGCATTCTTCAGTCCTCAAGGCGGAGCCTAGCTTACATATTTTACCTGCTTTACTTGTTAGTTAGTTTGGTTTTGTAATTTAATTAATTAATTTATTAATTAGTTAAAGTGTTGTAATAATTAGTAAGTAGTTTATTAGTTATTCAATTTGTTGTGTAATAATTAGTCTAATTAGCTTAATTAGATTAGTTCGATTAGCTTAGCTAGTATTTATTCGGACCCTCCTTTGTGAGGGCGTATTGTTGTAATAAGGGTGCGTGTGTGTGTGCATGTCTTCCAACCCCACTTCTTTCTCCCTTTTACTTACCGCTTTCGATGGTTAGTTTTAGGACATATTTTGATTAGCATACCTTATGCTTGCATGCGTGCATCATTCATTTGTTTTGCATGCACCGGGCTCGGCGCATCATTCAAACTGCATTGTATTTCCATACACTTACTTGAATACGTGTTTCAAAGCATGTTATCAAGTGTTGCATTCATATGTCATCTTAGATAGCCGAGCCTATTAGTCGCATTATTGCATGTGTTGCATTAGGCATTTTGTATAGTTAGGATCATGCATGATTTCTAACTAATTTTCTATTTTGGCTCGGAGTACACTGTAAGTGTTTATGCTTTAACATCCTTGCATGAGTGTGAGTGTTGCCATGATAGCATGCTTGCCATGAGGCTATTTGCTTAAGTGATTAACTGCATGAGTGCCTGTGGGTGAAGGCTTGATTGCCTGAATTGGAACAACTCGATGATTGTAAGTTTTAAGCCCACTTTGCGAAGTGGCAAAATCATGTTTTAAAGCCCACTTGAGGGTGGCAAATCCACGCTTTAGCCTACTTGCGAGTAGCACTTTCAAGCCATTTTAAAAAACAAACATGAGTTGTTTTGTTCCAATTCTTGTGATTGAGTCTATACTTGTACGCTGTGCGCATCACATAGTAAGTTAGTTAATAATCGGAATAAGAACACATGTGTTTATCAAGCAACATATCATGTTAGTAGAGGCCGATCTTCTGATCGGGCGAGCGGAGGTGCTCATTTCATGACCTTCCCTCTCGTACCCAAGTTCTTGGGCCGAGGCAACTTTGGTGATGACGGACACGTGGCCTTTGGCACGAGTCAGGGTTTCTTAAAATTTTCAAAATAAAATATTTAGGTGGCGACTCTGTAATCTGGCAAAGCAGTCTAGTGTTGGCATTTTTCTGATTTAAAATCTGATTTTCCAAAATGACTTGCCGGATTGGACTCTTTGGTGTTTATCAGTCTCACATTGCACTTTGTGAGATTAGATTCAGAACCGTGACAGGAGTTCGAACTGTAGTGAGACCAATTCGCACCTTCTCCGAAAGGGGGGGCGCGCGAAGGAAGTCGGGTGTTATAGACATGCACAATTAGATCCCCACTCCCATCGAACCTATCGATGTGGGGCATTTTAAACTTCTCCGGTAGTCTAACCAAAGCCTCAGTGTCTCATCTACGAGGTGGCATCGCTCAAATCGTGAGTTGTAGTATCGGGAGCGGGGTATTGACAACTCAATCGGCTTCACTGGAACCGGAGCTAGAGTGGTGAAATACGTGTAAACCCAGAGCTGTAAACAGATGAGCATGAATAATGTAGATAAGCAGAAAATGAAAATACAAAGTAAAGATGAGCAAGAAATGCAAACTACAGAATGCAAAGTTGAATAGAAAGGTAAGGAGTGAGATGTATACCTTCTAAACTCTCCAGTAGCCACCAAGTAAATCCACCTTGTGGCGGGACACAAAGCTTATGTAGCAATACAAGGTGGCCAAACTGGCACCACCCCAGTCATACTCTGCCACCCGCAGCAGGTGTACCAGTGCTCCAAGAAGATATATTCCCACAGTATTCTCCCTGTTCGCAAACAGGGTAGTACCAAGGAGATACATGAGCAAGCCGCGGGCATACTGGGCAACCTCAACTGGCGTAGTTGGCTGACGGTCGATGAAGTGATCATAGAACTAGCTGTAGCGCACCATCCCCTGACTGCTGATGTTTGGGATCGCTCCAAGAAGCTAGAGCTGTGCAGCTCTCCACTGTGCCATATTTGGATCAAATGAGATTGGGCCGCTAACTCCGACCCGTAGGCCAGTGAGCATCGAGAAGTCATATGGCGTCAACGTCATCTCCCCGGTCGAAGCAAAGTGGAACGAGTCTGTGTTGTCCCACTATCTCTCGACCAAAGCTCCGTATAGCATTGACTCAGCTCGGATCTATATAAGCCCGGAGCAGAAGGGCCCAAAACCAACAGCATCGACTACTGTGCAAACCCCTGCAGGAAGCTGCTCTTACCAACGCTAGGGGCCCGAGATGGTCCCATAACCGATAATTCTCCTGGCTACGACCTGTTGAATGGGGAATTATATCAATATATACAGTAAAGGTGAATGGTATGTTTATCAGTTTCAATATGTGCACAAAGTACAACAAAGGAAAGTCGTTTACCGTGGAGGCATCAGCAGACAAGTGCTCCGTGGGCTCTCGCAGTAGGGTGTCCTCCTCTAGCCCTGGGATGAAGCCCATGAATCTCAGGATCCTGCCTGGCAGTAGGATATGTGTGCGTAGCTGGTAGGTAGTCGCATCAAAAGGTCTCTTGGCAAGGGGAAGCAAAACAGCAGCCTCCTCCGTCTCTATGTCTACACCAAGGACAGCTCCTAAACCTATGGCTGGGTCTGGGATAGGAATCTCGTCACTAGCCATAGGGAAAAGTAGAGAAAAATGGAGAAAAAGTGAGGAAAGAAGGGAAAATGGGTAGAAATCTCAAAATTTCAAAACTCTAAGAGAGAGAAAGTGAAGAAAGTGTGTAAAATCAAAGGGAGGAAGAGGAAATTGTGGGCAAAAATGAGGAAAATAAAGAGAAAAACCCGAACTCCACCAAATCAAAAACCAATTAGTTCAAAATGTAGAGGATGAAAAGTGTTTCAAAGAAAAAATGGCGAGGATTGTTGGGCAAATTCAAGAAAAGAGAAATCTAGAGAGAGAGAGAGAGGGATCATAGAGAGAGAGAAGGGAAGTTTTGGATTTGGAGGAAGTGAGGAAATGAGGGTTGATTTGTGTTTTTAAAAGGGAAAGTCGTGGCTCTGCCAAATCTACTCCTGCCGTCGCGAAGGTCTAGCCGGAGGTCCGTATATCCAGCCGAACCTCGCCGAGTTCCGGCCGGACATCGATCAAAGTTTTGTTTATTTTACTTTGTTCTTTTTGTTTATGTTTTTAATAATAATAATAATAATAATAATAATAATAATAAAATAATAATAATAATAATATAAAAAAATAATAAAAAAAGAAAAGGAAACGAAAAAAAAAGAAGAAAAAAACAACAAATCAAACCATTTGTTTGTGTTTTATTAATTGCTATTTTACAAAAAAAAAAATCAAATCAAATCAAAGAAAAGTAGTCATTCTGCTATACCTTCTTCCATTCGCGTGAGATGCGTTTGGACTTCACATTTAGGATTTCATGTTTATCCGGTTAAACCCTTTGTCCTCTCCGTATGAACTACGGCTAGGTATGACTGCACCCCAATTTCTCACATCGCACTGTCTTGTGCACCCCAATTTCTCAAATCGCACTGTCTTGTGTACCCTAATTTCTCACATCGCACTGCCTTGTGCACCATAACTTCAATCCCATCGCACTGTCTTGTGCATCTCAATCTCAATTCAGTCGTGCTATTTTGCGCATCGCACTGTCTTGTGCATCTCAAGTTCGAGTTCCAATTCACCATTCCTCCTCTCGCGTAAGACGCGTTTGGATCTCAAGTTCACGATTCCTCCTCTCGCGTAAGACGCGTTTGGATCTCAAGTTCACTATTCCTCCTCTCGCGTAAGACGCATTTGGATCTCAAGTTCTCCATTCCTCCTCTAGCTTAAGGCGCATTTGGATCTCAAGTTCACTATTCCTCCTCCTGTATAAGACGCCTCCCGCATAAGACGCGTTTTGATCTCAAGTTCACCATTCCTCCTCTCGCAGAAGACGCGTTTGGATCTCAAGTTCAATATTCCTCCTCTCGCATAATACGCGTTTGGATCTCAAGTTCACCATTCCTTCTCTTGCGTAAGACGCGTTTGGATCTCAAGTTCACCATTCCTCCTCTCGCGTAAGACGCGCTTGGATCTCAAGTTCACTATTCCTCCTCTCACATAATCCAACGCGTCTTACGCGAGAGGAGGAATGGTGAACTTGAGATCCAAACGCGTCTTACGTGAGAGGAGGAATGGTGAACTTGAGATCCAAACGCGTCTTACGTGAGAGGAGGAATAGTGAACTTGCGATCCAAATGCGTCTTATGCGAGAGGAGGAATTGTGAACTAGAGATCCAAATGCGTCTTAAGGGAGAAGAGGAATAGTGAACTTGAGATCCAAACGCGTCTTACGCGAGAGGAGGAATAGTGAACTTGAGATCCAAACGCGTCTTACGCGAGAGAAGGAATGGTGAACTTGAACTTGAACTTGAGATCCAATTGCGTCGTATGCGAGAGGGGGAATGTGAACTTGAACTTGAACTTGAGATCCAATTGTGCCGTATGCGAGAGGAGGAATAGTGAACTTGAACTTGAACTTGAGATGCACAAGACAATGCGATCCGCAAAATAGCGCGACTGAATTGAGATTAAGATGCACAAGACAGTGCGATGGGATTGAAATTGCAGTGCACAAGACAGTGCGATGTGGGAAATTGGGGTACACAAGACAGTGCGATGGGAGAAACTGGGGTGCACAAGACAATGCGATGTGAGAAATTGGGGTGCGCAAGATCGTGCGATGTGAGAAATTGGGGTGCACAAGACAGTGCGATGGGAGAAACTGGGGTGCACAAGACAATGCGATGTGAGAAATTGGGGTGTGCAAGATCGTGCGATGTGAGAAATTGGGGTGCACAAGACAGTGCGATGTGAGAAATTGGGGTGCACAAGACAATGCGATGTGAGAAATTGGGGTGCAGTCGTACCTAGCTGTAGTTCATACGGAGATGACGAAGGTTTTAACCGGATAAACATGAAATCCTAAATGTGAAGCCCAAACGCGTCTCACGCGAAAGGAAGAAGGTATAGTAGATTGATTATTTTCCTTTGATTTGATTTGATTGATTTTTTTTCTTCTTACTTTTTGTAAAATAACAATTAATAAAACACAAACAAATGGTTTGATTTGTTGTTTTTTTTTTTTCATTTCCTTTTTTTTTATTATCTTTTTTATATTTTATTTATTTATTTTTTCTTTTGTAACATAACAATTAATAAAAACATAAACAAAAAGAACAAAGTAAAATAAACAAAACTTTTATCGAAGTCCGGCCGGATCTCGGCGAGGTTCGACCGGATATATGGACCTTCGGCCGGATCTTCACGATGGTAGGGGCAGATTCAACAGAGCCACGACTTTCCCTTTTAAAAAACAAAAATCAATCCTCATTTCCTCACTTCCTCCAAATCCGAAACTTCCCCCCTCTCTCTCTCTAGGATCCCTCTCTCTCTAGATTTCTCTTTTCTTGAATTTGCCCAATAATCCTCGCCATTTTTTCTTTGAAACCCTTTTCATCCTCTACATTTTGAACCGATTGGTTTTTGATTTGGTGGTGTTTGGGTTTTTCTCTTTATTTTCCCCATTTTTACCCACAATTTCCTCTTTCTCCCTTTGATTTTACACACTTTCTTCACTTTCTCTTCCCTAGGGTTTTGAAATTTTGAGATGTCTACCCAATTTCCCTTCTTTTCTTACGTTTTCTCCATTTTTCTCTACTTTTCCCTATGGCTAGTGACGAGATTCCTGTCTCGGACCTTGCCATAGGTTTAGGAGCTGCCCTTGGTGTAGACATAGAGGCGGAGGAGGATACTGCTTTGCTTTCCCTTGCCAAGAGACCTTTTGATGCGGTTACCTCTTGCCGAGAGACCTGCCTCGTAGTCAAAACTGGGGTGTCTATAATTGTCCCCTTTGACAGTTGTCTATAGTTGCCCCTTATTGCTTTTTCAGCTTGGACCAGCACCGGTGGCACCGGCAGGACCTTCTTCGGCTAGGAGACGAAGGCGGGGCCCAATAAGGGGCAGATGAAGAGTTGATCGAGGGAGAGGCTGAGCGAGGCAGCGCTCACCTTCCGAGGAGTCCTTTGACGGCTCTACAACCCTTGAGGAGGAGGGAGAGGAGTTTGACATGCAGTTCGGCAGTGCCAGTGATGACAACGATGCACCTTCTCTACAGCCGAGGAGAAGGAGAGCTAGGACGGGCTATTGATGACGATGATGACTTTCTCTCTTGGTGTTTTGCTTTTGCTTTTGTTTTTGTTTTTTGTTTCTATTTCTTTGCTTTGTAGTTTGAAACACTAGCTTCAGGGAGACTCTGGTTTTTGAAAACCTTTCTTTTGTTTTATGTGTAAAACATGATCGGGGTTGGACCCGCTAGTTTATAAAAACAAGTTTATATATATATATATATATAATATATATATTGTGGATGATCTCTTCTTGCGAATTTCTTGTATTGTGTTTGCATATGACGAATGGACAGCAATTGCATGATAATCTTCCAGATACTTGTGCTTGATTCATGAATCGGATAACAACTTACAACCGGACAAAATGTACAATACAACTTGATAACAAGAAAACATAAAAACAACTTAAAACTATTACAACAGACTTGGTATAAGTAAAACAAGACTCAAAATACATCCACAACACAAGAGGACAAAGAGCAGCCTTTTTTGTTAGTGCACTGTCTGGCCCACCACTAAGGCACGACCAAACCTCAGTAGGCACGGCCGGATCTTGATAAGAGTTTTGGTGAGTGTCCAGCTATCACCCACTACTCCATCTAAACTTCTATAAATGGTGCTCCCATACTATTGTTTCTGGCAGAAGAGCAAGTCTTTTGCATTTTGATCTCAAAATGGAGATGTTGCTTATTCATAAGCTCCAAGACTGGATAACCACTTTAGATGGCTCGGACAAGGTGAACTTTTGCGATTTCGGCCTAAATGCTCTTTTTCCATTGAGCCGTACGTCACTTTGTTTTCCATTTCTCCATGCCGCTGCTCGGTGCTGGAATCCAATCACACATGTATTCCGCTTCGGTTCACAAGAGATGTGTCCGACACTCAAAGAATTTCAAGCATTGATGGAATCTCGACGCAATAAAGAAATCATGCCTCAAACCCGTTTTGGCCATGCTCAAGCTTTAGGACGGATGTGTGGGCTTACTTTGCACGAGGCTCGATCCTTGGCTCACAATGAGGAATTACACATTCCGAATTTGATTAGTCCGTTTTCCATTACTGGTGACAAAGAAAGCCTCCTTTGGCGAGGTTATCGTTAGCATGTCCTCTGCTTATGCTTACTTGCACACTTCCTTCTTGCCCCTAGTCACGGTGGAGCTAGTATTAAACTGATTAAAGTAGCCCAATGCCTTAAGGAGGGTAAGTGTTTTATGGGCTTAGTGTTGGCCGAGACTTTGATAGGTTTAGATGCTTTTCATCGACGAGAGACTACTCGATTTGTGGGGAGTCCATTACTTCTCCAGGTATTATTTCTTATCATTCTTATTTATGATCCTTACATCACTTGGCACTCAGTCTCTGTTTTGCTCTCGAAATCATTTTCTTACTTTTCCCTCACCGTACATCTCTCTATTCTTTTGTTCTCTCTTATTTTCCTTCCCTCCCCAGGTATGGTTAATGGATAAGCTGAAAGTAATGGACCCCTGCCTTGAGTACTCGGCCAAAACTTACTCTCTTTGTTCACAGCTAGTGGAGTTCTCTTCAGAGGAAATGTGGTATGACTAGATGTGAACGCGGCTGACATTGCTTGGCGTAGCCCTTGGCTTAACTTGGCTAAAATGAGTTACAGCATGTCCCGGCAACTAGGTATACAGTTGATTGGCCTTACACACTGCGTGTTCTATTTTCCATTCAGGTTTAGACGCCAGTTTGGACATGATCAGACTTCTCTGGATAAAGGGATAAAGTACCCAGCTTCATTTCCCATTCGTAGGTCGTACTTGCCTCGATATCTTATTGCTTGGAGGTTGAGAGAACTTTTGACTCCCGTCCTGAATTTCAGTTACATCCTTCCTAGCGAGTACTTGGCTTGGCTTGGCTCGAGGACGAGGAACAGATCAGGCCAATTTCAGTTATAGAGACTTCCACGGGTACGAGAAAGAGATAGAGAATTGACACTTGACTCATCTATGCCCCTAGTTTATTGCTTTGTCTTTTCTTTTCAAGTTTTTATGTAAAAGCAACTTTGTTTTGGAGAATGTACTTCTGTTAAAATCAATAAAATTAAGATGAGTATTGAAAAGTCTCATTTTGTGTTGTAAAAAGTAAAATTTTGAGAAACTTTTCAAACCCATTTTCGAAAATGGTCACCACCGGATACACACGGAATCAATCCTAAGTTGTACAACCCCAAATTGGAAAACCATAACTGCCCTCAAATTGCATTGATCATTACTACTTCATCTTGTAACTGACCTTTTTGCCCAAATGAAAGCAATATGACCAAGCCGACAAACGGTGGAGAATAATGGATAACCAGATGAACAGGGCAGTTGAGTTGAAAAATGGTTATAGCCGAACTTCGAGATGAAGTTGCCTACGTATCCCAAAGATGAGAATCAGGCCTTACGTAGTTCGGTGCGGGTTCGCTTGAGTATTTATTCTCTCATTTTGCGCTCTAATATTTGCCAAGGTTGCCCTTTCGGGGTTTCAGCCTTGCGAGCTCAATTTTTCTTTATTTCTAATTTTTCATGCTCTAACTTTTGCCTTGGTCGCCCTTCGGGTTTTCGGCCTAGCGAGCCTCTCAGGGATAATATTTCTTCAACTTGTCCATATTGATCGGTTGTGAAAACTCCAAGCCATCCAAATCCATAAGAATAATTGCTCCTCCGGACCATATTGACTTGCTGATATAAGGACCAGTCCAATTGGGTCTGAACTTGCTCCTAGGGTCGTGGATGGGGGCTCGGTTGTCTTTGAGCACCATGTCTCATTCCTTGAGATTTCTGGACTTGACTTTCTTGTTAAAAGCCCTAGCAATTCTACGTTGGTAGCCTTGGTTATGATACAATGCCTTCAACCTCCTTTTGTCGAACAACATGAATTCTTCAAATCTGCTCTGTTGCCAATTCACCTCCGCTATCTGACATTAGGCCATAATTCTCAGTGACGGTACTTCAATCTCGATTGGCAGAACAGCTTCCATCCCATAGACTAGAGAATAGGGGGTTGCCCCTGTAGATGTACGTATTGACGTTCTATAGCCCCAGAGTGCAAATGGCAATTTCTCCGGCCAGAATGAGCAAGAAAGTGTGTAAAATCAAAGGGAGAAAGATGAAATTGTGGGTAAAAATGAGAAAAATGAACAGAAAAACCCAAACTCCACGAAATCAAAAACCAATCAGTTCAAAATGTAAAGGATGAAAAGGGTTTCAAAGAAAAAATGGCAAGGATTGTTGGGCAAATTCAAGAAAAGAGAAATCTAGAGAGAGAGAGGGATCCTAGAGAGAGAGAAGGGGAAGTTTCGGATTTGGAGGAAGTGAAGAAATGAGGGTTGATTTGTGTTTTCAAAAGAGAAAGTCGTGGCTCTACCGAAATCTGCCCCTGTCGTCGCGAAGGTCCAGCCGGAGGTCCGTATATCTGGCTGAACCTTGCCGAAACCCGGTGTAGACACCCCATTTTCGACCGTCCTCAAGACTTGGTTGTGCTTGCAGGTACATCCAACCACAAGTTCGTTTGCTCGTCGAGTACTCGATTGTCGCAGCGGATCGTCACAGGTTTGAGCTTTCCAAACCCTATATCCTTTCTGTCCCATTCTTGGACCATGTGTTGGCCCTTCTAGCTTGATCTTCCTAGTGCACTGTCGGCCCCTTTTTGGCACTGACGGCCTTGTTTTTTCCCCTGCCTGCTACTGATGATGCCTGCCGGCCACCAATGATGGCCGGCAGAACAGTTGTCTCAGCAGGTTTTGCTCCAGATCTTTTGAGCTAGCTAGCTTTCACTCATCTTCCCTCCATACGTGTATGGAGGGATGAAGCTCTTGTCAAGCTTGTTGAACAAGCTTTGCATTGCCTCTCTTCTATATAAGGAGAGGCTCCTCCTCCATTTCAGAGGTGGAGAAAATAGAGGTTTGAGTGATAGATATAGTCTTGTATCTATATCTCTCTTTTGCTTTGGTTTTGTGCCTTAAAAGTGTAGTTTTGTCTCACTTTTGTACACAAACACACACTCAAACACCTTGCTTGTGTTACTGAGGCTTCTTGAGGTTGGTTTTGGTGCTCTTGGGCTGGTTTGAGCTCAAACAAGTGGCTGGAGTTGCAATGGTAGAGAAGGTCTTCAAGGGTGAGTCTTTAACCTTTAGATCTCCCTTTTTTGCTTAAGCTTTTAGTCCTTCTTGCATACGTTTTTGAGCTTAACTCTTAATTAGAAAAAGTTTTGTTTTTGCATGCTTGAGAAGTTTGTTTAAGGTCACTTTTTCGTTTGGGGTGATCTTTCCCCTCTTAGACCTTTTTTCGAGCCATCCCTTTAGGCTCTTGTTGAACCCTTTGCATGACCTTTCTACCACTGAAATCCAGAGGATTTTTAGTGGTGGAAAGGTGGTTTTGGAGTCTTAAATAGGAGAGGGTCATCCCCTCTCCTTGTATTGTGTTTACTAGCTTCACATGCCTCATGTTTGAGCACCTTTGTTAGACTTGTGTTGGCCATATCTTAGCTAGTATTTGTGGTCATTTTGTTGAGGCATGTCACTGTTTTTACTTGCTTTGGTCACTCCATGCATGGTTTATACACTTGTAGTGTAAATTTCATAAACTAGTCTTGTATGCTTCTTGAAGTAGCATGTCTTTCTAGCTTATGTTGAGTCCATTTCAGTATGTTTTTGGTGATTTTTTACCATGTCATACCTCTGTTAAGGTATGGTTTGGTGAACCTTTGCATGCTCCATGCACTTGTAGTGCAATTCCATGAAATAGCCTAATGTGTGCCATGCTTTAACATGTCATTTTAGCATGCTCTTGGCTTAACTTTAAGAAACTCTTGTCCATGTTTTAGCATGCTCTAGCTCTGATTTTGGTTATTTTGGCCATGCATGACTTGCTTTGTATAGCCATGGTTCAATCTAGCTTGTTAGCTTTGTGCACCAAGTCCACTAGCATGCATTGCTTGGACTGTTTGAATGATTTGGCATCATTTATTATGTGATTTCAGTCCATGTTTCATGGCCATGCACTTGCATCTTTTACTATTTCAATGCGTTGGAGGGTTTCCCCTTTTATGCCTTAACATGAATCATTGCGTATGCCTTCATGCCTTAGCTTGCGAGCCATCATTTCAATGTGTTTTGGGGGTTATTATGCCATGATATAACTCTGATTTTTGTTGCTTAAGTCATTCTATGCTTGGTCTTAATAGGTGTAGTGTAATCCACCATATTTGCCTTGTATGCTTTGTGCCTTATGCCCTTCATGCTAGCTTGTTTTGGCTTCCTTCCATGCATGTTTTAGTATCATCTTGACATGTTCTAGGACTCTTTTGGGTTGCCTTTGCCATATGTTTCATGCTTTGTATAGCTGTAGTGCAATTGGCCTTGCTAGCTTTGTGCTTTAATGACTCATGCATGCCATTTTTGAGCTATTTAGATGATTTGGCATCATTTAATACTTCATTTTAGAATTTATAGCATGACTAGATTCCCACTTCATTCACTCTTTAAGTGCCTTTGAGTGTTGTGCATTGTTGCCTAGTTTGTGGCCTAGCATGTATGCCATCTCGCCTAGGTACTTGAGCCTCTACCTTAGCATATTTTGGTCTTTGTTTAGACCTGTTTCAACTTTGTCCATCATTGGTTCATGCGTATTTGCCATGTATTGCATGCCTCCTTTGCAGTCCTCTTTATTAGCCTTCATGCTTTAGGACCTTGGCATGCTATACTTGTGTTTGTTTGAGTGATTTGGCATCATTTCTTACTTAATCTCAGTGCATTTAGTGTTGTTACACTTCCGCATTTATCACTCCTTGAGCCTTCTTGAGGGTTGCGCTTTTAGGCCTAGTTGATGGGTCATTGCATGTGCATGCTTATATATGCTTTTGGTGCCTTCACTTTTGTGTTATGGCCACCAATTTGGGCATGACTGAGGTCTATCCATTTTGGTTTAAGTCCATCAAACATTGTGCATGCCATGTAGTTCATAGCATTGAGTATGTCATGTTGTTCGCATGTTGATTCATTGCATTGTGTATGCCATCTTGTTTGCATGCTTAGATCACATTACATTGAGTATGCCACCATTTGCATTGTGTATGCTAGTTGTGCATGCCATTAGCCTTGTTAGGTTATTCATGTTACATTGCATGTTTGCATGCTTGAGTCACATTGTGTATGCCATGCTTGTGTTGCATTTTGTTTGGAATAGGTGTTAGTCCAAACACGAGAAACGAGGGACGTTTCATACTTCAAGTGATGAAACACGCCTCAATTCTCGGTCGCCGATGCTCTTGACAATGCATGATAGAGTTCTAGGCATTTATGTATTTTTGTGCATTCATTTTACATTGATTTGCACAAGTTGGATCTTTGGCCATCATGCATCGAGATGCGTGATTGATGGTCTTGGGTCCGATTATGCCTCTCCATTGATGTTTCGAAGTGATATGGAGTGGCATAGTGCGTACATATCCTTGGGAGACCCTCCTTTTCCTCTGTTTTGTGCTGTGCTACAGCTTGGTGTCACAGCATACCAGTGGCCGGCACCCTCTCATTGTTGGCCGGCACCCCTTTATCCTTGGCCGGCAGTGTACCATCTTTGGCCAGCATGGTGGTCGGCAGCAGCTCCTCATGGCCGGCAGGCCACTGGTGCATTCCTCAGCCTGGTTTTGGTAAGATCCAGCAGCTAATTACCAAAGACACCCTGCAGACAGAGCCTCTTGAGAGTAACCGGAAGGTGTTTCAAGGCAAGAAACCGAGCATGCATCTTCTACTTCTTCGAGCAAAGCTGGAGCAGCTTAGTTTAATGCTTACTTGTTAGTTAGCTTCAATTTGTAATTTAATTAGTTAATTTGTTAATTAGTTAAAGTTTTGTAATAATTAGTAAGTAGATTGCTTATTATTCAATTTGGTTGTGTAATAATTAGTCTAATTAGATTATTAGATTAGTTGTGTAGCTTTTATTCGGACCCTCCGTTGAGAGGGTGAATTTTGTAATAAGTGTGCGTAAGTGTGTGAATGTCTTCCAACCCCACGTCTTTCTCCCTTTTACTTAACCGCTTACGATGGTTAGTTTTAGGACATATTTCAATTAGCATTCCTATGCTTGCATGTTTGCATCCATTCATCAGTCTTGCATGCACCGGGCTCGGCACATCATACTAACTGCATTGTGTTTCAATACCGATTTGAAAACATGATTATCCAGTGTTGTATTTCACATGACATTTTAGAATAGCCGAGCCTATTTCTAGTTGCATTTTTGCATGTATTGCATTAGCCATCTTAACATGAACTAGGATCATGCATGATTTCTGACTAGTTCCTTGTTTTGGCTCGGAGTACACTGTGAGTGTTTATGCTTTAGCATACTGCATGTGTGTTATTGTTTGCCATGAAAGCATGCTTGCCATGAGGCTAACTGCTTATGTGATATAACTGCTTGAATGCCTGTGGGTGAAGGTTGGATTGCTTGAATTGGAACAATTCATTGAAATCCTCGATTTAGCCTACTTGCGAGTAGCAAACTTCAAACCGTTTTCAAACAAACAAATATGCAATATTTTGTTCCAACTTAGGTGATCTAGTCTATATTTGTATGTTGTGCGCATCACATAGTAAATTCTAGGTTGATAACAAGAATAAGAACACATGTGTTTTTCAAAAAACAAGATATCATGTTAGTAAAGGCCGATCTTTGATCGGGCGAGCAAGGATGCTCATTGCATGACCTTCCCCTCTCGTACCCAAGTTCCCAAGCCGAGGCAACTTTGGTGATGACGGACACGTGGCCTTAGGCACGAGTCAGGGTTTCCTAAATTACCCTAAAACAAAATATTTAGGTGGCGACTCTGTATCTGGCAAAGCAGTCCATGTTTGGCACTTCTTTCTTAAAATCAGTTTTCCAAAACGATTTGCCAGATTTGGACTCTTTGGTGATTTATCAGTCTTGCATTGCACTTTGCGAGATTAAATTCAGAACCGTGACATTGAGTCCAAACTGTGGTAAGCCAAAATGAACAGAACGGGATTTCACGCTGATTTTTCGCGCACAGAGCCCGGGACGTTCGGGCGTGTCCACACCCGGCCGGACTTTGATAAAAGTATTGTTTATTTTACTTTGTTCTTTTTATTTTTGTTATTTTATTAATTGTTATGCTACAAAAGAAACAAAAGAAAGACAAAAAAAAAAAAAAAAAAGACAAAAATATATATATATATATATAAAATCAAACCATTTGTTTGTGTTTTATTAATTGTTATTTTACACAAAAAAATAAAATAAAATAAAATAAAATCAATCAAACCATTTGTTTGTGTTTTATTAATTGTTATTTTACAAAAAAGAAAAAGAAAAAAAAAATCAGTCAAAATCATCATGTTGTATAGTTTATTTCATTTTATTATTTTGAGTAAACATATATACCAAAAAAAAGAAGAGAAAAACAAACAAGAGAAAAAAAAGAAGAAAAAAAGAAAAGAAAAAATCAATCAAATCAAAGGAAAGTAATCATTCTACTATATCTTTTTCCATTCGCGTGAGATGCGTTTGGACTTCACATTTAGGATTTCAAGTTTATCCAGTTAAAACCTTCATCCTGTCCGTATGAACTATGGCTAGGTATGGCTGCACCCCAATTTCTTACATCGCACTGTCTTGTGCACCCCAATTTCTCACATCGCATTGTCTTGTGCACCGCCACTTCAATCCCATCGCACTGTTATATGCATCTCAATCTCAATTCAATCGCGCTATTTTGTGCATCGCAGTGTCTTGTGCATCTCAAGTTCAAGTTCCAATTCACCATTCCTCCTCTTGTGTAAGACGCGTTTAGATCTCAAGTTCACTATTCCTTTTTTCGGTAAGACGCGGTTGGATCTCAAGTTCACCATTCCTCCTCTCGTGTAAGATGCGTTTGGATCTCAAGTTCACTATTCCTTCTCTCGCGTAAGATGCGTTTGGATCTCAAGTTCACCATTCCTCTCTCGTGTAAGACGCGTTTGGATCTCAAGTTCACTATTCCTCCTCTCGCGTAAGACGCATTTGGATCTCAAGTTCACCATTCCTCCTCTCACTTAAGATGTGTTTGGATCTCAAGTTCACTATTCCTCCTCTCGCGTAAGACGCGTTTGGGTCTCAAGTTTACCATTCCTTCTCTCGCTTAAGACGCGTTTGGATCTCAGGTTCACTATTCCTCCTCTCGCGTAAGACGCATTTGGATCTCAAGTTCAATATTCCTCTTCTCGCGTAAGACGCATTTGGATCCAAAGTTCACTATTCCTCCTCTCGTGTAAGACACGTTTGGATCTCAAGTTCACTATTCCTCCTCTCGCGTAAGACGCGTTTGGATCTCAAGTTCACCATTCCTCCTATCACGTAAGACGCGTTTGGATCTCAAGTTCACTATTCCTCCTCTCGCGTAAGATACGTTTGGATCTCAAATTCACCATTCCTCCTCTCGCGTAAGACACATTTGGATCTTAAAGTTCACTATCCCTCCTCTCGGACACGGTGTGTTTGAAATCCCAAATTCACCTTTTCTCCTTTCATATGAGACATGACTAGAGTTGTTTTGCTCTGATTTATGCTTTCGTTCAGTGTCACATCATTGTCTTGATTGCATTTTCATTGCATGATCGTAAGTTATGTTTTTCATTTCATCACATGATCATAAGTTATGTTTTACATATCATTTTACATCTTGCCCCTGAACTACACAGGTTTGATTCCTTGGAATGGGATACGTAGGCAACCCTCAGGTTCAACCAATTGTTTGCACATTTGTTTGTTTGCCCAAAGTCTTACGATCTTGTCAAACGGGTCATCTTCGGGCTTTGACATTCACTTACGTTAAGAAATGACTTCAAGCTCTGTCAAAGAGGGGCAATTGTAGACACCCCAATTTTGACCTCTCATAAGACTTAGGCGCTTTATTCTGGGCACTCGATGATGATGATGATTATATTGTGTACATGGTTTTAATTCTCAATAAAAGAATCCGAGTTCGAGCTCTAAACAATTCCAACTTGGCATACCCATTGTATTTCTACCCTAGAAAGTCAGTTTTGTACCTGTATTGAACCTGAAAGTGAGGAACAGTGGGCATACATTGACCTCCGACCGTACATCAGTGACCTCCGCCGAAGACACCAAGGTTCGGCCGGACCTCTTGACTTTTCAGGCAGTTTGTACAGCAATCTACCAACTTCCCAATTCTGCAGATATTTTGAGTAGCAGCTCAAGTACTATAAATACAGGGCTCATCCTGCTGTATCAAAGGTTAAGAAAACAAGATTAAGAGTTAGAGAGAAAGAAACAATATCAAGAGTTTAGAAATATCCAAAAAAATATCAAAGCTACTTCATCTTTGTCCTTCCATAAGCTCTCATATCAGGCTTGAAGCCCTCATATCATCCATACATACCATACAAGAGCTTGAACTTGGAACTTGATTTGAGACTTGAAGATCATAACTCAAACTTGAGGGTGCTTTGGAATCAAGTTTGGTTTACAACAAGAACACCTTCTCTACAAGAGGTAAAAATTCCTTTGTTTTATTTCAATCTTTGTTCACCTTATTCTTGTGTTTTTATATTATTTTGGGATTGTTTTAAGGACTGAAACTTGTGATTAAAAGCTACCCAAAGATGGAGGGGTTAATCACCCTTACTTGAATCTTATTCTAAGCTTTTATTCTTGTGTTTCCCACTTGTTTTCTCTAATTTTTGCCACTGTTTTGGGGTTGATTTGGGACTGATTTGGGGCTGTTTTTCAACATCTAAAATATGTGATTTGAAGTTATAAAAGTGGAGGGGTTAGCCACCCTTCCTTAAATTTGTTTACTGGCTTGAATTTATTCACATTTTCTAGCTTAAATTATGCTGTTATGGGCTGTTTAATTTATGTCAATAATTTTTATTTTAATATTATGTTTGTGTTGTATTTACCAATTAATCAACTTCACATAATCATCTCTGCAACCTCCCTCAATTCTTTGCTTATTTCGATTAAAACGTTGTGAAAAATTGAGATTGTTATTCAAGTACAAAAAAGAAATTTTTCCATGCTTAACGGTTTAATCTCTTTGGAGGTTCATTACCAACGGCATAAAACTTCTTTCATGCTTAATGGTTCAATCTATTCGGAAGTTCATTACCAAAGGCAACATCGTTCTTATGCTAAAGCCAATATTTTATTTTTTTTCTTTTTATCACCGGTGTATTTACTTTTAAGGGACTAACTTTCTAGTTAAACCCTTGGAAATCACCAAGGAAAGTGTCATTATAGCTTATTGTCAAGTTTGGATTTCAAGTCATTATCTCTCACTTTGGGTTTTTTCTAAGTCATTATCACTCTTTTGAGTTTGACTAGTCCTTGTTGCACATCTTGGGTTTGACTTGAAATCCCTTATCGCTTGTAAATGAGTTTGACTCTTCCTTTGTAATTTCCCCTGAAGAAAATAAGATTTATTTTCTCAGGTTAAGTTGATGCTTATTTTTCTTTATTATGTTTTGGACTTAGTGGACATAAATATCACTTTTGAACAAAAAGGAGAAAAGATAAAGAAATGGAAAGGTAATAAAAAAAAGGCTAATAAAATTGGTTAATTGGATTACAACCAACATAAAGAACTAATACTGGATTCCGTCGGACGTTATACCGAGTCTATTGTGTCAAAGGCTTGTCTTACATCCATTCATGATGTTTTGATGAATCTTGAAGCGTCTTTACGACCAGACGTTATGCCGGAGTCTATTGTGTCAAGGCTTGTCTTACATCAATTCATGATATTTTGATGAACCTTGAATCGTCTCTACTTCCCTTCTTGAATTCACTTCATGCTAGGAGGGAGGGGTGGTTACTATGCATTGCATTTATTGATCTTTGTCTTATTGCATCCAAAATCATCTTGCAAATTAACTTGCAACCATAGATGGTTTGGGAACCGAGTTTGCTCCTCTCTTAAGTATTTTCTATGATAGAGACGGGTAGAAGAGACAAACATGGCTAGGAATACCCTATATGCACTGTTTCACCTCAGGCACAAAAAAAAAAACAGATTTTCGCAAGAAAACAAGGTATGATTGGATTTATTTGGGGCTCGACTGAGTTGTATTCTAGGTCGGCAAGGATCCAATAAATTGCAAACAATACACTTTTGGTTGAAAGCAATGATAGGGTGAAAGAAAACAGTTCCTAACAAGGCAGACAGAATAATTCCTGAGGAGCATCACGCAATCATTGCATATTTGTTGTAATAAATTAGACAGCCCCTTTTCATTATTATTCATTTGGATTTGTAATAATTATTTATTCGGACACTTGGACATTCAGACCCTCCTTCACGAGGACAAATATGTAATAAGTTGTATGTCTTCCAACTCCCATTCTTTCTCCCTTTTATTTATCTGCTTATGATGATTAGCATAGGGACATCATATTTTCAAATTAGCATTTCCATGACTTGCATCCATTCGTTTTGCATGCATAAAAATTCGGCTCATCATATTATTCAAATGTCAAATTCAAACTCTTTACTTGAATACGTGCGCTATCATATGCCTTGAATTGACTCGCATGCCATGCTAGTAGCCAAGCTTATTACTTGCACGTTGTATGTATTGCATTAGTTATGTTGCATTAATTAGGATCATACATTTTTTCTAACTATTTGCTTTCTTTGGACTCGCCTTTGGACATAAGGTAAGCATTTTTGCTTTAGCATATTGCATGAGTGAGATTGTTGTCATATTAAACATACTACCATGAGGCTAACTGCTTACTTGATATACCTGTTTGAATGCCTGTGGATGAAGGCTATTCACTGAAATTGGGATACTTTGATTAATATATACATATGAGATCACTTTTTCAATTGGTACATATTCAAAACACTTTTTCAAAATAAACATGAAATCAAACGTTCCAACTTTTCGTGAAATTAGTCTATGCATCACATAGTAAAGATAGCATAATAATCAGAATACGAACATATATTGTACGTAAAAATCACATCATGATTAGTAGAGGCCGATCTTTGATCGGGTGAGTGGGGTGCTCAATTACTGACCTTCCCCTCTCATACCTAAGTTCCTGAACCAAGACACTTTCGTGACGACGGACTAATGGCCTTTGGCAAGAGTCACAGGCTTTCTAAATTTCCCAAAAATATTTAGGTGGCGACTCTGATATCTAGCAAAGCAGTCCATTTTTGGCATTTGATTCAAAACAACGATTTTCCAAAAGAAATTGTCGGATTTGGACTCTTTTTGTGTTTCACTGTTTCATATTTGCACTTGTGAAATCAGATTCAGAACCACAAGTGGAGTCCGAACTATACAGGCTATTCATTATTCTGAAAGGAAGCACGAAAAGCCGAGCTACAATACAGAGTCACCACCTAAATATTTTTGGAAAATTTAGAAAACCCATGACTCGTGCCAAAGGCCACGTGTCCGTCATCACCAAGATTGTCTCGGCCTAGGAACTTAGGTACGAGAGGGAAAGGTCATGAATTGAGCACCCCCGCTCGCCCGATCAAAGATCGGCCTCTACTAATCTTGATATGAATCTTATTTACATTATATGCTCTTGTTCCAATTTATTAGGCTAGGATTACTATGTGATGCGCACACACACAAGTATAGACTAACTTGCAAGAATTGGAACATTTGGCTCATGTTCGTTTTGAAAATTGTTTCGAATATGTACCACTTGAAAAAGTGATCTCATATGAACATTTACTCAAATCATTCCAATTTAAGCAATTAGCCTTCATCCACAAGCATTCAAGCAGTTATAGAAATTAAACAATTAACCTCATGGCAAGCATGCTAGACATTGCAGCAATCACACTCATGCAATTATGCTAAAGCGAGTAAAGGCTCACCTAGTACTCCAAGCCAAAAGAAACAAAAGAGTTAGAAAAATGCTTGATCTTAAATATGTAACATGACTAATGCAACACATGTGAGATGCAATTACTAGGCTCGGCTACTAATATGTCATATGAATCAATTTTATAGCATGCGGTCTACGCACGTATTAAAAAAAAATGTTAAAATAACAATGCAAGTTAGAATGATGAGCCGAGCCTCGGAGCATGTAATATAAGTGAATGCAAACATGGATTATACTAAACAAAACATGATGCTCTAATCTAACCATCAAAAGTAGGTAAATAAAAGGGAGAAAGACGTGGGGTTGGAAGACATATACGTTATTACACCATTGTGCCCTCACATAGGAGGGTCCAAATGAATTAACTAGCTAACTAATTAAAGCTAAACTAATTAAGTAATTATTACAAACTCAAATGAATAAATTAGCTAAACTACAACAAATGAACTAATTAATTAATTAATCTAGCTAATTAAAATAATTACAACACGAGACGAATTAGCTATTCTAACTAATTAATTACAAAGCCACTACTTTAAGCACAACACTAATATTATTACAACACGGATCCCGAGGATCGATGGAGGGCTCATGCATGAATGCGGTTTCCACAGGAAAAAAGCCACTGTTCTGCTTCTGGGAAGCCTCTGTTGCACAGTAGAACACTTGCACTGTTTTCACCTCCTGACCAACTCTATTCTGCTTAAAAAATACACTGTTGGGTTTTGCACTAGTAGTCAGCCGTCCACTGATGGTGGCTTGTTGCCACAGGAGGTGGCCTGCCGGCCATTGCTGCATGGTTCTTTTGCTGCAACAAAAAGAAAATAAGCATGCACATGGTATTCTCAAGGGTTGTTCGCACAACTCACCCCTCTTTATCATCAAACAGCTCAAAAGAGTGGCAAAATTTGATTCACATACCATCAACAGATGCAATCATTGCATGATGGCTTATGCTCCAAGGTGTGCAAGTTCAATGAATGCAATAAAACAAGACTCTCAAAACCACCTCCCTATCATGGATGATCAAGGGACGTGGTTGACAATGAATCTTGAACCGTTTACATTACTAGCAAGTATGAAATGACTCAAGACTCAAGGGTTCAATTAACGTCCGATTAAGCCCAAACAAGTTATTATCTTGTACCCTTTTTTTTAGCCTCAATTTTATTACTTCATTTTAGATTACCATCTATTCTTAATCAATTGAGTCCAAAAGTGATTATTAAGTCCTCTAACGGAGAGAAGTACCAAACCAAGAGTTGGTGTAAGGCATAAGAGAGATGTCATGCCGTTGATAATGAATCCCTAAAAGGGATTAAACCATTAAGCATGACAACCTCAATCTCAAGCTTAAAAGAACAATAGGTTTGAAGCAACTCTCGAAGCAAAGCAAAAGCCAAGAAACAAGGGAGGTTGCAGAGGTGATTAAGAGTGATCACAAGTATGGAAAGCCATAAATAAATGCTATCAACTCAAATAGGATGGCGGCTAATGCCTAAAACACTAAGCCTATGAGGATAGTTGCATTACAAGCATGCAATACAAGGCTCAAATGCAATTAACAGTTAAAAATAGTCCTAAAATAGTGTTAAATAAGTCCTAAAACATGCTGGAATTAAGACAAAAATAGCTAGAACAATAAGCTAAAACATGGAGCATGCTAGGCTAGTACGCAAGACACAAGGAGGTGAGGCTAACTTCTCCAATTTTGGACTTCAAAACAACATTTTAGCCACTGAAATAACTCTAAAAATCAGTGTTTAAAAGCTTAAAAAAAGATAGTGTGAGGGTGGGAAACACAAGGGTAAAGGCCTTGAGAGCAAGGTATAAAGAAGGGTGAACCATCCCTCAACCCTTATTGCCCTTAAACCACAAGTTTCAGCCCAAAAATACAGAGTTTATACAGCCCAAAAATAGTGGAAAAACAATAAGAAAAAGAGTGATTAAAACAAGTAGAGAAGTAAAGCTTTATACCTCTTGAAGAGGAGATCACTTTCAAGCAATAAAACCATATAAACACACCCTCAAGAGCTCAAAGAAGGCTAAAAGATACCTCAGCTCAAAGATAGAGAGCTTGGGTTATAGGCAAAGGTGAAGAGTATGTAGGCAAAGGTGAAGAAACTTGCAAGAGAGAGAGAGGAAAAATTTTGCTCCAAAATTTTTCTAACCTCCAAAGCAAGAGGGGAGGTCCTCTATATATAGAAAAACATGAACCTCCCTCAGAAACATCCATCCATACACGTGGGAGTAGATGCATGCATCTGTGCAAACAGCTGGCACAGCTGGCAAAAAATATTTACAAAACACATTTGTGGCCGGCAGGCCACTACTTCTGGCCAGCAGGCTACATCAGTGGCCGGCAACTAGAAGCAGTGGCCGGCAGGCCACAAGAGTTTGCAAGCTTGAAAATCTATGGTTTTGGTCCAAAACGAGGACAACAGGTGTGTAGGGTTTGAAGGCTCAAAACTGTGGCATTCCGCTGAGGACTTCGAGCACTTGTCAAGCACATACACTCATCATTGGGTGTGTAAACAGTGACGTCCAAGTTGTAAGGGTCATCAAAAATGAGGTGTCTACAGTTGCCTTTCTTTGACAGAACTCAGAGTCATGAAATGACGTGAGTGAATGTCAAAGCCCAAAGACGACCCATTTTGACAAAGCCGTAAGACTTGGACAAACAATCAAGACATAAAGTAAATAGTTGCGCCCACAGGCTGCCTACGTATCCCTTTGTAAGTAATCAAACCAGTGTAGTTCTGGAGCAAGATACAAATGATATTCACAAAAACTTTGAAAGCTGGACTCACATGCTTCGCGAAGCCAGCTAGTTTAAAAACTCATGATCATGCAAGATGATGTGATAAGCAATAACAGATGCAATAAGCAAGATAACAACATATAAATGAGCAACTTCAAGCTTAAAACCAACACAGGTTCCTTGCAAAAAGATCTAAAACACACTCTAACCATGCCAAAACACGAGACGAGGAAAGAAAACACCGCTCAGTGTTGCGTTTCACGCGTCTTGCGAAACTGAGAAACAAAAACTGCTCGAGGTCGCGTTTCACACGTCCTGAGATAAAAACCACTCAAGGTTGTGTTTCACACATCTTCAGATATACAAGAGGAACCGCTCGGGCACGCACTTCACGCGTCTTGAGATACAAGAGAAATCGCTTGGACTCGCGCTTCATGCGTCTTGAGATAAAACACGCCTAGGGCCGCGCTTCACGCGTCCCAAGAAACAAGAGAAATCACTCGGGCTTGCGTTTTAC
This sequence comes from Camellia japonica, assembly GCA_030407325.1. Classification (NCBI taxonomy): domain Eukaryota; kingdom Viridiplantae; phylum Streptophyta; class Magnoliopsida; order Ericales; family Theaceae; genus Camellia; species Camellia japonica. The sequence continues at coordinate 29,073,700 of JAPPVO010000031.1, forward strand.
GCGTCCCGAGATAAAACACACCCAGGGCCATGCTTCATGCATCTTGAGAAACAAGAGAAACCACTCAGGCTCGAGTATCACTCATCCCGAGATAAAACACGCCCAAGGTCGCGCTTCACACTTTCAAAGAAACAAGAGAAATCGCTCGAGCTCGCGCTTCACGCGTCCCAAGGTAAAACATACCCAGGGCAGTGCTTCACGCATCCTGAGAAACAAGAGAAACTACTCGGGCTCGCCCTTCACGCGTCCCGAGATAAAACAAGGAGATGCGCGATAAATGCACAAAGTGAACAACATTACAAATCAATATAGTAACAATGCATGTTCCATGCAAGATAGACAACCGACGTATGATGTTAATTGAAGGTAGGTTCTATGCAAGAAACAAAAGCATATTCTATGCATGAAACAAGAGCATATTCTATGCAAAATTAACAGCATGTTCTATGCACGAATCATAAATGATGCAAGACATGCGTGCAGCATACATATATGTGAAATGCATATTCTATGCAAGAAAGGAGAATAAAGACGTAATTTGATAAAATGAATAAAACAACATTCGATGACAAACTCTGATTTACCTCTTGGAGGAATTGCAACATGTTCAAAAAGGATACACCTCGTTCACATTAGCAAGTGGGACACGTTCACACATCAGAACACAGCTGCAAGCTCTCAAAACAGAACCTTCTATACACTACTTGGGAAGCACAAGTATAGAACAACACCAGGACACAACTGAGAACCACCGGCCACCTACCGCCACCTGTGATAGTTTGGGGTAGATTTGTCCTTTTACGCGTGGGTCTTTAAATATAGGTCAAGACACTTCATTTCCTCACTTCTTCAAGCCCGAAATAGCTCTCCCTCTCTCTCTAGGTGCCTCTTCTCTCCAGATCCGTGCTTTACACGCATTTTCCAACGCCCCACGTGAACTTTTTTCGTAAAACCCTCTTGATTCTCAATACTTTAAATCGATCAGATTTTGATTTAGTCATTTTTTCTTCATTTTCACCACTTTAGGCTTGTTCCCCTCGAGTTTCTCTCGAGTTTCGTGAACTTTCCCGGGTTTTGACTTTTTCTCCCATTTTCTCTCTCCTAGGATTGACTTTTTCCAAGTTTACCATTTTTCTTCACTTTTCACCTACTTTTCACTCACTTTCCAGCTGGCAGACGATATACCTTACGACAGAGCTCCTCCCGAGGTTCCACCTATGTTTCCACCTATAGTCGAGGTAGAGAAGCCAGCAGTTACCGAGGCCGGCGGGGCGGCAAAGGACATTGAGGCTGACGTTGATGTAGAGTTCATGCCAGAGTTCGAGCCGGAGCCGTTACCACTAAGAGTGCGGCCCTTTGATCTGGCGACATATCATCCCCGCACACACATATTACCGCTTGGCGGCATTAGGTGTTTCAGCGATTTCGCTCATGGTGTACCAGAGGACCTCTTACTATGGGAGCCGGCCTCCCACCTTTCATCTAGCACTACTGAGGTATGAATTCTATTTTCATGCATTCCTGCCTTTCCTTTAACTGTATTTCTTGCCCTGCCTTTCATCTGCTTGCTCTTTCATCACTTCCTGATTCACTCTTTTTTTTTCTCTGCCACAAGGAGACTCCCGTGCTTATAGGGGGTACGGAGCGACGACAACGAGAGATTGGTACGATGAGCTCCCTACCGGGGTCCGAGATATCATCGATGAGGCTGGCTTCGGCCTTTTTTGCTTTGGACTGTCACGCATCATAGCGAGCCGCCCCCTTCTTGGAGCACTAGTGGAGAGGTGGTGGGACACCACCAACTCCTTTCATCTCTCTACTGCTAGGGAGATGACGATGACTCCCTACGACTTTTCCATGATCACAGGCTTAGGAGTAGGGGGTGATCTGATCCCCTTTAACACAGACATAGATGAGTGCGAGGCTACTTGGGTCCACCTGCTGGGAGCGCGCCCACCTCTGTACCGGCCGGCTATGGTGAGATACAGTTGGTTCGCCGAGCAGTTCTGCGAGAGCGAACCTGAGACTCCAGAGGAGATGGAGCAGTATGCCTGGGGCTTCCTAAAGTTTGTGCTCGGTACTACCTTGTTTTTGAACAAGTGGAACACCGTGGGATTGTACCTGCTGAGCGCCCTGGTGACACTGCCCCGGGTGTGATTCTATGACTTGGGCGGAGCTGGCCTTGCTACCCTTTATGGCTACATGAGCTCTACCTCTCGCATAAGGGGAGAGCGGATCAGAGGCTACTGGTGAGCCTAAGAGGTATACATTTCAGTTCCCTCTTCCTACTTATACTTTCTACTTCACATTTTCTGCTTTATATCTGTTCAACACCTGTGCTTTCTACTTTGCACTTTCTGTATCTGTTCATACTCTGTGCTTTCTACTTTGCACTTCCTATATCTGTTCATATTGTTGATAACATCATTGCCCTTTCCTTACAGTTGTGGGTTTACTCGTATTTCCCTGCTCTTGCTTCAGAGCCTATGGAGGAGCTCCCTATTGTCGTTTCTTACTCGCGTCGGTACGATGGTCAGATACAGTGGTCGCCCATGAGGTAACCCGAAACTTACAGTCATTTTTTCTTTACTACTGTTCTGATTCATACTTTGGCAACTGACGGCAACTAACAATCTGTACTTTCGCTGTTTGCAGATCATGTGGCAGCCTTGGGCGATGATGCCGGCCAGGGTGAGAGACCAGTATGTGGGAGCATAGGACATATCGCGCTTCCGAATTTTGCAGGAGGGCCCAATCTGTCGGGCTTGGTTTTTTAGCGAGAGATTCGTACGCCAGACTGTGGGCTTACCTGATCCAGTCGTTTCAATGCCACCCCCAGCGTCTATGAGGACAACGGATAGCCTACCAGTTGACGCAGTCATACAGTTCATGGTAGGCTTGGACGCTGACTTCTTCATAGGAGAGGGCGATTATGCGATATTTATTCAAACCTACCTTATGCCTCCTCTGACAGGCGCTCACGCAGGCGAAGGAGCAGGGGCTCCTGTGGCGGGCAAGGCGACTCAGGCGACTAGAGGGGCTCTCCTGGTTGAGCAGACTATACGTTGGCCGAAGCTTCCCACTGTGCTCAGATGCTAGCGGCCTACTGGAACTGCTTACCAGATTCCGATCGAGCCAGCAGAGGTTGGGCACGAGCATACCGGAGTTTGAGGCACATCTCAGGTATGGACCACACTTTACAATTTGCACCCCATACTTGCATGTCAGATATGTTTATCCCAGATATTGATCATCCAAATACACTTGCAGACATCTATAGAGTATACAGGGAGCCTCCTCGAGCTGGTGGCTTCTCTGATGGGCATGGTGCAGAGGAGGGAGATGTTGCTTGGTCTCCACGGTATCCAGGTTATTTCCCCCAGTTCAACATGCATTTCATTACTACCTCTGTTGTGCATCACGCTATCATATTTCCACTGATACATCAGCATTTCAGCTGTAATCTTTCCCAAACTGCACAGATACACTACATTGGCACACTTTACTCACACTATACCTAATTTCTGTATGACACTTGTTCTGCATACTATGCTTGTATTAGATACACACATTGTAGCTGATATGCTGACAACTATTTTTTCCAGATTCCATCTACACCGAGGACACCAACGGCAGCACCAGCACCAGCACCGGCGGCACCTCCTCCAGCAGCAGAGAGGAAAGAGAGACAGGCCCCAGCTTATGATCGATATGTGAGCCACAGTCGAGGCAGGAATAGGGGCACCTGAGGCTAGAGCAGTCCCTTAAAGCCCATCTTGAGCGGCGATGATGCTCAGACTAGTAACTCAAAGGAGGCAGTGAGTCGGCATTCTGAGTAATCCGAGAGTGGAGATGATGATGCTGGCTCGGGGTCCGAGAGCGGAGGTAACGCCGAGGCGGGCTCTGAGGCAGGGAGCGGAGACGACACCGGCTCTGGTTCAGAGTCTGATTCTAACAGCAGTGCCGATGGAGATAGTGCTCTTGAGTCCCCTCCGAAGAAGAGGACGAAAAGGGCCTCTCAAGCTTGAGATGACCGGCACTGATGTTTTTGTACTTTTCGCTTAGTTTTTTGTTTGGTAACATTAGCACATGTATAGCTTTAGATGGGTTTATTTTTCTTTTGAAACTTGTATTCCTCTTTTGTAAAAAAAAAAAACATGATCGGAATAAATCCTAGCAGTTTTTATGAAAAGTGTTGTTATTTTTGCATCATGAGCACCATATTTGCATGAAATGGAAATGGAATCGAATTTGAAAATAAGTATTGAACTCTTCTATTGGCACGATGTTCTTAATCGAGTAACGAGCCAACCAACAACCAAAATACAAAATACAACTCGATAAACAAAGCAAAAACAACTTAAAAACAAATAAACACACTTGCTAAAACCAAAAGACTCAAAACAAGATCTCAAAACACAAAGATCGAGACAAAACACATACTGCCAACACTGCCCAGCACACAGGTGGATGGCAAGCCAAAAAGGAGAGTTGCCGGCCAAGGGAGGGAGTTGTCGGCCACCAGTGTGAGAAACCTTCAGATTGTTGATAGCTGGCTTCCACTTACAGCCTTATTCTCTACAAAAGGTTCTGCTTCGTGATTTCTTCTCCAGAACCTCATTTTAGCTGCAATTTCTTCCACAAATGGAGATATTCTTTGCCGAGAAGCTCATGGATTGGATAGCTACTTTAGACGGCACGGAAAAGGTAAATTTCTGGGGTTTCGGCATAAATGCACTTTTTCCGTTGAGTCGTACTCCACTTTGCATTCTGTTCCTCCATGCTGCGGACCGATGCTAGAACCCAATTACACATGTCTTTCGCTCCGACGCACAAGAAATATACCCAACACTTGAAGAATTTCAGGCATTAATGGAAACCTGGCGCGATGAGAAAATCATGCCTTAGCCCCGTTTTGGCCACACCCAAGATTTGGGACGGATGTGTGGGCTCACTTTGCACGAGGCTCAATCTTTGGCCCACAACAGAGAGCTAGACATACCCAGCTTGATTCATCGATTTTCCGACATCGATGATAGAGGCGACCTTCTCTAGTGACGTTTTCGGCAACATGCCCTCTGCTTATGTATACTTGCACATTTCCTTCTTGCCCCTAGTTTAGGCAGGTCCAGCATTCGGTTGATGAAGTGGCCCAAAATCTAAAAGAAGGGAAGAGTTGCATTGGTTTGGCACTGGTCGAGACCTTGATGGGCTTAGATGCCTTTTATCAGCGAGAGACTACCAGATTTGTAGGGAGTCCACTACATCTTCAGGTATTGTTTCCCACCTTTTCTCATATGTGTTTCTCACATCACTCGACACTTATGCTCTATTTTTCTCTCAAAGCCCTTTTCTTACTTTTCTCTCAACATACATCTCTCTATTCTTTAATCTCTCTTGCTTTTCATCTCTTCCCAGGTATAGCTTATTGATAAGCTGAAGGCAGTGGAATCTTGCCCTGAGTACTCAGCTTGAGGTTATTTCTTCCGCCAATGGCTAGTGGATTTTCCCAACGAGGGATGGTGGTGCAACTGGATATGTAGTAGATCTGCAACCGACATAGCTTGGCGCTACCTCTGGCTTAATCTGACCGAGATGAGTTACAACATGGCTCAGCAGCCTCGTATATAGTTGATTGGCCTCACGCACTGCGTATTCTACTTTCCTTTTTGGTTCTGACGCTAGTTCGGGCATGATCAGACTTGCCCAAAGGAGGGAGTAGAATATCCAGCTTCATTTCCAGTTCGTGGTTCACACTTGGCTAGTTACCTTGCTGCTTGGAGAATGAGAGAGCTTCTAGCCCCTACTCTTAATTTCAATTATGCCCTTTCCGGCGAGTGCTTGGCTTGGCTTGAGGATGAGACACAAGCCGGGCCCACTTTGGCTTCAGAAGCTTCCACAAGCACGAGCAGAGGATGCAGGAGCACCTGACTCACCTATGCCCCTAGTTTATTGCTTTGACCTTATTTTCAAGTTTTTTCGACGTAATAAAAGCAACTTTGATTTGTATCAGAGAGTTGGAGAACTTTATGTTTGAAATTAATGGAATTAAAGTTGTGGGCACTAAAAATTTTCCTTTTGGTCCAAAAATAGTCTAAGTTGTAAAAGGTAAAATTTGAACAAAATCAACTTTTATTAAAACTTTCCAAAACCATTTTCGAAAAGGATCACCACCTGACACGCACGGAATCAATCCTCAAGATGTATAACCCCAAATCAAAAGATCACCACTGCCCCTGATTGAATACCACTACTGCTCATCATCGTATCCAGCTCTTCTTCTCAGAGTAAAGATCACAACAAAACTCTCAAGTAAAGAACAAACAAAAATGACCTAATCAGTCACTTGGACAAGACAATTGAGTTGGAGGTGATTACGGCCGAACCTCAGGATGAAGTTGCCTACGTATCCCGAAGATGGGAATCAGGCCTTACGTAGTTCGGTTCAGGTTCACTCGAGTATTAACTCTCTCCTTTTGCGCTCTAACTTTTGCCAAAGTCGCCCTTTAGGGTTTTCAACCTTACGAGCTCAGTTTTTCTTTATTTCTAATTTTTCATGCTCTAACTTTTGCCTAGGTCGACCTTTCGGGCTTTCGGCCTAGCGAGCCTCTCAGGGATAGTATTTCTTCAAGTTGTCCATGTTGATTGGTTGTGAAAATTCTAGACCATCCAAGTCCATGAGAATAACCGCTCCACCTGACCAAATAGCTTTGATGATGTAAGGACCAGTCCAATTGGGTCTGAACTTGCCTCTAGGGTCATGAATGGGAGCTCAGTTGTCTTTCACACCATGTCTCTTTCTTTGAGATTTCGGTACTTAACTTGCTTGTTAAAAGCCCTAGCAATTCTGTGCTAGTAGCCCTGAATATGATATAATGCTTTCAGCCTTCTCTCATCAAATAGCATTAACTCCTCAAATCTACTATGTTGCCAGTCCGCTTCTGCTATCTGACACTTAGCCATAACTCGCAGCGACGGGACTTCTATTTCAATTGGCAAAATGGCTTCTATCCCGTAGATGAGAGAATAAGGAGTTGCCCCTGTAGACGTCCAGATCGAAGTTTTGTAGCCCTAGAGTGCGAATGGCAATTTATCTAGCCAGTCCCTATAGGTCTCAACCATCTTCTGCAAGATGTTCTTGATGTTTTTGTTGGCAGCTTCAATAGCTCCATTAGTTTACGGCCAGTATGTAGATGACTTATGGAAAGCCACATTGTATTTCTCCAACAAGTCTATCACCTCTTTCTTGAAATGGCAGCCATTATCTGATATGATCTCGTTTAGGACTTCGTACCGGCAAATGATATTGTTTCTGATGAACTTGGCCACATGCGATGCTTTCAACATTGCATAGGACTGAGCTTCCACCCACTTTGTAAAGTAATCAATCACCACCAAGATATATTCATACCCATTCGACCCTTTTGGTGTGACTGCACCGATAACGTCGATTCCCCAAACTGAGAAAGGCCATGGTGAAGTCATATTGTACAGTTTTAACGGCGGGATATTCATGTGATTGGCATGAATTTGGCATTTGTGGCATCGCCGAACAAAACCAATGCAATCATCCTCCATGGTGGACCAATAGTAACCGTGCCTGAGAATTTTTCGAGCTAGCATCACTCTGTTCATGTGCGACTCACACTCTCCTCTATGGATAGCCGCCATCAGAAGCTTTGATTCCTCTTCTTCGACACACAACTTGTGTATTCCCAGATGAACTCTTTTGTATAGTTTACCTCCACAGATGATAAATTGGACGGCTATTCGCCATATTCCCCTTTTTTCCTTAGCATTTGCCCCTGTTGGATAAATATCCTTTTCCAAGAAGTTCCAAATATCATAGTACCAGTGGTTCTTGTCTTGTACTTCATCTATCGCGACGATAGTTTCATAAGCCGGCGTGTATTTTTGCTCGATGATAATCGAACGCATCCAGACTCCAAGTGGGATGTCTACCATAGAAGATAGAGTTGCTAAAGCATCAGCGAACCTATTGCTCTCTTTCAGTAAATGCGTGAAAGTCAGCTTTTTAAACCTAGGAATCAGAACATCCAGGGTCTGATGATAAACCTTCATCTTTTCTTCTTTGACTTTCCAGTCTCCATTCGCTTGAAAAACAACTAAGTTTGAGTCCCCAATAACATCCAATCTTTTTGCCCCTAGTTCCAGGGCGACTTCTAAACCAGCAATACACGCTTCATATTTTACTTCATTATTAGATACTTTGAATCGAAGTTTGAAGGCTAAAGGTATATGGGAGTCGTCGGGTGCTATCAACAACACACCTATCCCATAGCCGTACTGATTGGACGCTCCATCAAAAGTACATTGTCCAAGTTTCCTCCTCAACTTGCAGAATGGTTTCATCTGGGAACAAGTATTCCACTGCCTCATTTCCTTCTACCGGGTGGTCTGCCAGGAACTCCGCTATAGCTCTTCCCTTAACCGACTTGCGGGTGACATATTTGAGATCAAATTCAGAGAGGAGAAGCAACCAACGGGCTAGCCTACCCCGTAAGCGTTGGTTTCTTAAAGAGATATTTGATGGAATCTAATCTCGAAACAAGGATTACGGAGTGAGCTAACAAGTAGTGCCTCAACTTCCTGGTAGCCCATACCAAGTCTAGGCAAGCTTTCTCCAACGAAGTATAGCAGGTCTCATAATCTAGCATTTTCTTACTCAAGTAGTAGATGGCTTTCTCACCATATCTTCAGATTCCTGAGCGAGCATGCTTCTCATGGTCATGTATGTCACTGACAAATACAGAATCAAAGGTTTCTCCAACTTTAGCGGTGACAACACAGGCGAATTCTGGAGGTACTGCTTAACCTGCTCAAAGGAAAATTGACATCGATCATCACATCGGAATTTCTTCCCTTTCTTCAAGAGACCAAATAGTGGTTCACAAGTCAAGGTTAATTTGGAAATAAACTGCATTATGAATTGCACTTTACCCAGAAAGCCTCGCACCTTCTTTTCAGTCCTCGGTGGTGGCATTTCTAGGATGGCCTTGATTTTGGAAGGATTTACTTCGATGCCCCTCTGTGTGATCAAAAAGCCCAGCATTTTCCCTGCCGTTACGCCGAAGGTGCATTTCTGGGGGTTTAACCTTAACCTGTATTCTCCGTTGAAAGAATTTCTTCAAGATGGTTTAGTGGCCCTCTCTTTCTTTGGACTTGACAATCATGTTGTCCACGTACACCTCGACCTCTTTGTGGATCATGTCATGCAAAATGGTGGTCGCAGCTCTTTGATAGGTAGCTCTAGCATTTTTCAGCCCAAATGGTATAACCCGATAGTAGTAAGTACCCCACGGCATAGTGAATGCGGTCTTCTCTCTGTCCTCGAGCGCTATCTGAATCTGGTTGCCCCCGGAAAACCCATCCATAAAGGATAGCAATGCATGGCCCGTAGTGAAGTCCACTAACTCATCAATGTGAGGCAGAGGAAAGTCATCCTTCAGACTGGCTCTGTTCAAGTCCCGGAAGTCCACACACACCCAGATTGTGCCATCTTTCTTCAACACTAGGACGATGTTGGCCAACCAAGTCGAATACTCAGGTACTAGCAAGAAACCTGCCTCGATCTGCTTGGTGACCTCTTCCTTGATTTTCAACGCCCAATCCAGACAGACTCTACGCAACTTCTGCTTAACTGGTCGGGCCTCAAGGTCAAGAGGGATCCGATGTTGTACGATCTCAGGATTGATTGCAGACATGTCTTCGTAGGACCATGCGAAAACATCTTTGAAATCTTTTAACAAAGAGACTAAGCGCTCGCGCTCCTCCGAAGACAACGTGGATCTGATCTGGACCAAATGCGGATCCTTCTCAGTACTCACATTAATGGTAATGATTTCATAAGCACAGGGTTTAGCAGACCTCTTCTCCTCTCGATTAATCAAGTTTTTCAAAGCCAGAGGAATTCCTTTCTTCGTTTTCATTAAAATTATAAAAATCTTGGTCAATACAATAAACCAACGGCATAAAGAAGTACACAGAATCCACAGAGTTCTCATTCAAAAAGTCCAGATCTTCGGTTACAGACTCAAAAGAAAAGCTAAATGAAGACCTAGACAGGACTTTAGTAGCCGGGTTATCACCCCCAGAAATACCAGACTCAGACTCAGAAAAACTTGAACCTGATTTCGACTCCACAGACTCAGTGGAATCAGATTCTAGCTCATCACCCGACTCAGAACTGGACAGATAGCCTTCCTCCAGCTGCCAGATAAGAGATGGTGCCTTTGATGCATCCAAAATACTGCTGGTTAGGTTCACACCTGGTTTTTTCCCGATCATGGAGATGGTAAGGTTATCTCCCAAGTCCTCTGAGTCGGCCGTAGGATCTATCAAGAGACAAGCCAGTGCTGTCCCTACTCCAAGTTCGCTGTTATCTGAGTCACTTTCCATGCTCTGTTCAGCTTCAGTACTTGGTTTAGCCTTTTTTTCGGTATCACTATCTTGCAGCTGCAGATCAAAGAAGATCTCGAACCCGGGGACACGCTATTTCGTGGAATTCACCCAAGGCTTGGGAAAGCTGCAAAAGGGGAAATCTTCTCCCTCCCAAACAAAACGGCCATTCAACGTTCCCTGGATTGGCCTGTGAATGAGCTCATAGTGTTTCCCGGCTTGCTTAGCTTTAGCTCTACCTCTGATTTCTTCTCCTTTCTTGATCCAGTCCTCTTTGGTGGGCACATAGCCCCGACCAAAGGTATGTGGGTTGTGCGGCACATCTGTCAATGCAGCAACACCTTTTCGACCACTTCTTCCAAGCCCCATTCCTGGCACATGTTGTAGTTTGTTCATGAAATAGATAGACTGGGCGCTGACATACATGCCCTCGTCTGCGGCCAAAATGGTCTGCATAACCCAAGTTTCAGCTAAGTGAACGCTGAGAGGAATACATCCTCCTGGCCATGAGTGATTTCCAGCACTAGTGTAGTTACCTCTGGCAGCAGATGGATGGATGAATTCCCAAAAACAATCGCCACTCCTTTCTCGTGAGGGCATTTTAACATTTGGTGGAGGGTGGAGGAGACAGCTTTCACATGATGCAACTAGGGCCTCTCTAACAGCAAATTGAAGGTTGCCAGCACATTTAGGACATGGAACTCGACATCTTGCGCAGCTGGGCCCACCTGGACTCTGATTTGTACCGTGCCCATGACCTCCCTACTCATATTATCATATGACCAAATTACTTGGGTTGTGGGCACAAAGTCTGCTAGTCTAAGGCCGATTGCATAAGCTGTATGGGAAGGACAGACATTGAAGGCCGAACCAGTATATACCAACACCACCGATACCCATTTCTCCCTACATTCAACAGATATGTACAAGGGTTTGTTGTGAGCTTAGCCTTCCAGCAGCATTTCTTTGTCAGATAAGGTTAGGATTAGCCTGGCGCCACCTGGGAAAACCAATCCCACAAGATGTTCGGGGGTAGTGTCAATGGACAATTTAGCCTTGTCCATTACTGACAGTACTACCTGTCGATGTACCTGGGAGGCCATGAGAAGACCCCAGATTGAGATGTAAGCTTGGATTTTCTTAAGCTTCTTTAACACTGCCTCTTCTTCCAGCTATTTCTCTTTCTGTTTCTCAGCCTCTCTATCTTTTCCAGATGCCTCAGCTTGATCTAAGTGCGGTGGCTTAAAATACTGCCCACTTCTTGTCATGTAATCTATTTCTTCAGCATATCATGTGTTGTGTGGGCTAGATGCAGATCGTCATCATCCCACCATACACCTTCAGCAGCCGACAAATAGTTGTCCGGCTCCATTTGTATTACCTTCATATCACAAGTATCCCTCACAAGGTGTTGGGCCATTACAGCTTCTTGGTTGTCTTCAACCCTCTCTCGTTCAAACTGCTTCAGTACAGCTTCCTGTTCTATGTCTGCAGTGCTCACAGCACCCAGTTCCTGAGTTGAATTTTCCATGTCGGTGTTCTCCGGCAGCTTTCCCTTCTCATTGGCCCTTTCGGCCACTACATCAATTCCTACTTCCTTTTCTTTCGATTTTATTTCAGTTCCTTCCTCCTTATCCAGCTCATTACTCAGCCACCCAGAGTTGTCAGTTGATCTATTCAAATCGAACCAGCCAATCTGCACATCCCCTTGACCCTGTTCGTCAAAGAACTGTAGGTTGTCTAAATCTTCCTCGAGTTCTGCCAAATCATCCAACCCCTGGTTCGGGCCATCTTCCCTAACCACATTAACCTCTGCCACAGTTGGCAACACCAATTCAAGCTCAATTTGACCAGTTGGCACAATGTAACAACTTGGATCGTACACCCCATTAGGCAAGTCCTCAGAGCTCTCCGGCAACGGACTCATACCTCCCTCCAAGGTCGACCTCTCTTCTAGTGTAACTATCACTACCACAGGCTTAGGTCGAAGTGCAGACGTGTTCATCATGCACAGATCTGTACTTTCGGGAATGAACAACATCGGTCTTGATAGGTGGGAAGGGGTAATATATACACTGGGATCGTAGGGGATGGCCAATGTATGGATTAGGTTTAGATTTTGAGATGGAGGAACTTGATTGTGGGCCGGAAGTGGGTTTGTAGTTACATTTGGTTTTTGGGGCGGTGCGATGACCTTGTTGTCGATAAGGTCTTGAATCTCATGACGCAGTTGGAAACATTGGTCGGTATCATGACCATGTTGTTGGTGAAACGTGCAGTATTTTGTTAGGTTATGTTTGGGTGGAAGAGGATCAGGTAATAGGCGGGGTTCTAATGGTTTGAGGTGCGCTTTTTTGACTAGCACCTTCATGGCTTGAGATAGGGTCATGTATAGTTGGGTAAAGGTCCTCTGGGATCGGACAGGGTTAGCTGAAGTTTGTAGAGCTGTGTTGGCAAAGGGATTGGTAGTCTTGGTTGTGGTGGTGACAACGCTCACATTTGACGGCCTCGTAGCTGTGCTAACACTGGTGGTAGCATTGGAACTGCGCACAAAAGGCCTTTTTGCCGGCTCCTTCTCATCTGTAATCAATCCCTGTTTCATAGCGTCTTCCATTTGAACCCCCATCTTATGGAGCTCGGTGAATGCAAAGAGAGGTAAGACGATCATCTTCTATAACAACTTCCCATGTAGATTGCGGACTACCATCCTTATCTAATCCTTCTTAGAAGGCCTTGTGGTCATCATTGAGGCCTTAGCTCTCCACCTCGTCACAAATTCTGAAAATCCCTCCTTCAGCTCTTGGCGCGTTGCCTCGAGATCACGAGTTGTGACCTCAATCTTTGTATTGTACGAATACTGTGCGATGAAGATCTCCTCCCAATTCTGCTTGACAGAATCTTCTAACTTCACATACCATATGGCCGCTATACCTAACATACCTCGGCCAAAGAGAGACAACTTTTGTAGTCTAGTCAGGCCCATCGGCCTCAAGATGTCCGAAAAAATCCGTAGATGAACCATGGGATCTCCGGAGCCATCGAATCAATCAATATGCGGCATTTTGAACCGATCTGGCAATGCCACTGCAGAGTCAGTATACCCGTCCTCTATATCTGGGATGGAGTTAACACCCTGTGCTCTCTTAAATAGCTACTCCAGTTTATTAACTTTAAGCGCAGTTGGGTCCACCTCAAACTCAAATAGAGCCTCAGTTTGATACACAGGTGCTTTGGAGGCTTGTGTTCGGATTGGCTCTACCAGATTGCCCTGATTTTCTTGGACATTAGCAGTATGGGCAGTGGCTCCTGGTGCTAGGATTCCCATGGGAGGTGCATGGGATGCAGAGGCTACTGTCGGCTATGGTTGCTATTGTTGTAGCCTGTTTATTACCTCAGCCTGACGGGCTGTGACTTCGGCTTGACGGGTAGTATCCTACTGTAGGGTTTCAACTGTTTGCTGAAGATGATGTATTAATTCCTCCGTACTAACTGGGGGATATTGTGTCATCGGAATAGGTGAGTAGTCTCGTGCTGGACTAGAAGTAAAAGACTGTCCCTGAACCTGACTGGATACAGGTGAATTGAGAGGTGACTGTTGTAAAAATTGAACCGGTGAATTCTGCCTGACTCTCCTCCGTTTTGTAACTGGTGGGACTGAAGTAAACACGGGTTATCCCCGAACAAGATCTCCGGCTTTGCAAAGCCTTCTGTCTCGGGTCTAGAGTACTTGGGGGATATCCGAACTTTCTGAAGCTATGGTGTTAAACTACCTAGAAAAAAAAGAAATAAAGCAAAAAGAAAACAGTAATCAGAAACCGCATAGCACCTCAGCTAATGATGTTACCAACACAGATGTAATCAAAGTTGTAAGACTGCACTCAACACTGAATTCTGCCCCCAAATCAAAAACCAAACTTGCAACTGATATGCACATTCCTATATAGTTTCACTGTAAAGCACATACCAGTTAAGTGAGAGCCAAAACACCCCTATAAGAGGGTAGGGTTACCCTGTCGTCAGGAGCTAGGGTTCACTATTCAAACAAAGCGGTTTCACGCAATCCTGTATTCGGGTAAGCATCCTGTCCTAGTTTGGAACAGTCTCTATGACTTTTCGATGTGCAACTAGGCCGAATGGTCAAAAGGGTACCTCAGCAAGACTACCTAATATACCTCTCACACCAAACACCGAGAAGTGAAAGGAGGATTAAACGGTACAGCGGTAGTCCAAATCCAAGGGTTATGTTCCCATCATGACAGAGCCCACGATCGGTCAGCCTTTTGGCAAGCTTTTAGGCAAGCCTCCAACAAACCGTTCAGGAATAACAGATGGCAAACACAATGACTTAAGCGCACCAATGCAAATGCAAATGCAAAGAAACATATAAGTGTAGATAAAATTTCACATCATAAAGTTCGAGTCAAGTTCTCTAATTTCCCCAGCAAAGTCGCCAAAAACTGTAGCTTGACTTTTCGTGCCCCCTTTTGAAAGACAAATAGCCCTACAGTATCGGACTCCCGCGGTTCTGAATTTGATCTCACAAGTGCAACGTGAAATAGATAAACAGCAAACAGTCCAAACCCGACAAATCTTTTGGAAAGTCAATTTTGAATCAAAAATGTCAAAAATGGACTGCTTTGCCAGATACAGAGTCGCCACCTAAATATTTTTGAAAATTTTAGGAAACCCATGACTCATGCCAAAGGCCACGTGTCCGTCATCACCAAGATTGTCCCGGCTCGGGAACTTTGGTACGAGAGGGGAAGGTCATGAATTGAGCACCCCCGCTCGCCCGATCAAATATTGGCCTCTATTAATTATGATATGAATCTTATTTATATTATATGCTCTTGTTCCGATTTATTAGGCTAGCATTACTATGTGATGCGCACACACACAAGTATAGACTAACTTACAAGAATTGGAACATTTGGCTCATGTTCGTTTTGAAAATTGTTTCGAATATGTACCACTTGAAAAAGTGATCTCATATGAACATTTACTCAAATCATTCCAATTCAAGCAATTAGCCTTCATCCACATCATTCAAGCAGTTATAGAATTTAAGTAATTAGCCTTATGGCAAGCATGCTAGACATAGCAGCAATCATACTCATGCAATTATGCTAAAGCGAGTAAAGGCTCACCTAGTACTCCAAGCCATAAGAAACAAAAGAGTTAGAAAAATGCATGATCCTAACTATATAACATGACTGATACAACACATGCGAGATGCAATTACTAGGCTCGGCTACTAATATGGCATAAGAATCAATTTGATAGCATGCGGTCTCAGCATGTATTCAAAAAAAAGTGTCAAACTAACAATGCAAGTTAAAATGATGAACCGAGCCTCAGTGCATCCAATACAAGTGAATGCAAACATGGATTATGCTAAACAAAACATGATGCTCTAATCTAACCATCATAAGCAGGTAAATAAAAGGGAGAAAGATGTGGGGTTGGAAGACATACACGTTATTACATCATTGTGCCCTCACACAGGAGGGTCCGAATGAATTAACTAATTATTACAAACTCAAATGAATAAATTAGCTAAACTACAACAAATAAACTAATTAATTAACTAATCTATCTAATTAAAATAATTACAACACGAGATGAATTAGCTATTCTAACTAATTAATTACAAAGCCACTACTTTAAGCACAACATTAATATTATTACAACACGGATCACGAGGATCGATGAAGGGCTCATGCATGAATGCGGTTTCCACCCGAAAAAGGCCACTGTTCTGCTTTTGGGAAGCCTCTGTTGCACAGTAGAACACCTGCACTGTTTTCCACCTCCAGACCAACTCTATTCTACTTAAAAAATACACTGATGGGTTTTGCACTGGTGGTCGGCCGTCCACTGATGGTGGCTTGCTGGCCACAGAAGGTGGCCTGCCGGCCACTGCTGCATGGTTCTTCTTACTACAACAGAGAGCAAACAGAGCATGCATATGGTATTCTCAAAGGTTGTTCGCACAACTCACCCCTCCTTATCATCAGACAACTCAAAGGAGTGGCAAAATTTGATTCACATACCATCAACGGATGCAATTTCATTGCATGATGGCTTATGCTCCAAGGTGTGCAAGTTCAATGAATTTAACAAGACAAGACTCTCAAAACCACCTCCCTATCATGAATGATCAAGGGAAGTAGTTGACAATGAATCTTGAGCCGTTTACATCACTAGCAAGTATGAAACGACTCAAAACTCAAGGGTTCAATTAACGTCTGATTGAAACCCAAACAAGTTATTATCTTGTATCCTTTTTCTAGCCTCAATTTTATTACTTCATTTTAGATTACCATCCATTCTTTAATCAATTGAGTCCAAAAGTGATGATTAAGTCCTCTAACGGAGAGAATTACCAAACCAAGAGTTGGTGTAAGGCATGAGAGAGATGTCATGTCGTTGATAATGAACCCCTAAAAGGGATTAAACCATTAAGCATGACAACCTCAATCTCAAGCTTAAAAGAACAATAGGTTTGAAGCAACTCTCAAAACAAAGCAAAAGCCAAGAAGGGAGGGAGGTTGTAGAGGTGATTAAGAGTGATCATAAGTATGGAAAGCCATAAATAAATGCTATCAACTCAAATAGGATGGCGGCTAATGCCTAAAACACCAAGCCTACGAGGACAATTGCACTACAAGCATGCAATACAAGGCTCAAATGCAATTAACACTTAAAAATAGTCCTAAAATAGAGCTAAATAAGTCCTAAAACATGCTGGAATTAAGACAAAAATAACTAGAACAATAAGCTAAAACATGGAGCATGCTAGGCTAGTAAGCAAGACATAAGGAGGGGAGGTTAATCCCTCCAGTTTTGGACTTCAAAACAACATTTTAGCCGCTAAAATAACTCTGAAAATCAGTGTTTAAAAGCTTAAAAAAAGATAGTGCCAGGGTGGGAAACACAAGGTTAAAGGCCTTGAGAGCAAGGTGTAGACGGCCCGA
Source organism: Camellia japonica (assembly GCA_030407325.1). Lineage (NCBI taxonomy): Eukaryota > Viridiplantae > Streptophyta > Magnoliopsida > Ericales > Theaceae > Camellia > Camellia japonica. The sequence goes on from JAPPVO010000031.1 coordinate 29,091,096, forward strand.
ACGTCCCAGCTCCGCGAGCGAAATGGTGCGAAATCCGTTTTGTTCATTAGCTACTACAGTTTGGACTCAATGTTACGGTTCTGAATCTAATCTCGCAAAGTACAATGCAAGACCGATAAATCACCAAAGAGTCCAAATCCGGCAAATCGTTTTGGAAAACTGATTTTTATAAAAAAGTGCCAAACATGGACTGCTTTGCCAGATACAGAGTTGCCACCTAATTGTTTTATTTTGGGAAAATTTAGGAAACCCTGACTCGTGCCTAAGGCCACGTGTCCGTCATCACCAAAGTTGCCTCGGCTCGGGAACTTGGGTACGAGAGGGGAAGGTCATGCAATGAGCACCCCCGCTCGCCCGATCAAAAATCGACCTTTACTAACATGATATTTTGTTTTTGAAAACACATGTGTTCTTATTCCGGTTTATTAGCTAGCTTACTAGATCGCCTAAGTTGGAACAAAACATCTCATGTTTGTTTGTTTTGAAAATGGTTTAAAGGTGCTACTCGCAAGTAGGCTAAGACGTGGATTTTCCACCCTCAAGTGGGCTTAGAAAACATGATTTTGCCACTCTCAAGTGGGCTTAAAACTCGTATTTCAAATGAATTGTTCCAATTCAAGCAATCCAACCTTCACCCACAGGCATTCAGGCAGTTATATCATTTAAGCAAATAGCCTCATGGCAAGCATGCTGTCATGTTAACACTAACACACATGCAAAATGCTAAAGCGTAAAAGCTTACCTAGTACTCCGAGCCAAAACAACAACTAGTTAGAAATCAAGCATGATCCTAGTTATGTTAACAATGCCTAATGCAACACATGCAAAAATGCAATTAAGATAGGCTCGGCTATTCTAAGATGGCATATGAAATGCAACACTTGGTAACATACTGTTAAACACGTATTCAAATAAATGTATTTAAAATACAATGCAATTTGTATGATGCACCGAGCCTGATGCATGCAAGACAAATAAATGAATGCAAACATGCAAGCATAAGGATGCTAATCGAAATATGACCTAGAACTAACCATCGTAATCGGTTAAGTAAAAGGGAGAAAGACGTGGGGTTGGAAGACATGCATCACACACACGCACACTTATTACAAAATTCGTCCTCTCGACGGAGGGTCCGAATGAATAATACAAGCTAGCTACGCTAAGCTATTCTAACTAATCTAATAATCTAATTAGACTAATTATTACAATCCAAATTGAAACAAATAGCTACACTAAGCTAAATGAATATTACAAAACCAATTAAATGATTAAATTATACGAACTAATCATGAATACTAAAATGGCCTCACAGGCGAGGAAGAGATGCATGCTCGGTCGGCTTTGCTCGGAAATCTGTTGCCATGCCTCATGTTGCCTCTGTTTGCATTGTTTTGCACCTCTGAAAATTGTACAAATCTCCAACACACTTCTAATTCACCCCATGGGCATGCTGAGAGGTTATCGGCCAAATGGTATGGCCATCGGCCAAGGGATAAGGGTCATCGACCACTTTTGAGTCCATCGGCCAAAAATTGTTAGCCGATCGGCACACTAGATTGCCGATCAGCCATCTCTTCCTGCTAACTGCTCCTTTTGCTGCAGCAGAGTACAAACAGAGGCATGGCAATACATTTGCAAGAAAATGTTGTGCAACTATACCCCTTATCATGTTTGGAACTCAAAGGAGTGTAGTGCTCGACTCTCAAGCCATCAATCACGCATTTCGATGCATGATGGCCAAAGAGGCCGAGTTGCACAATTCAATGTAAATGAAATGCACAAAAACACACAAATGCCTTAAACTCTATCATGTTGGATCAAGAGTGTCGGCGACCGAGAATTGAGGCACGTTTCATCACTTCAAGTATGAAACGTCCCTTGTTCCTCGTGTTTGGCTTAATACCCCAAACCAAACACAATGCAATGCATGCAACATGGAGATGCTACGCAATGCAACATAGGCATGCCAAATGCAATGTAACTCAAACATGCTCATGTGATGCAATGCAACCTAAACATGCAAACAACATGGTATGCAACAAGTATGCCACAATGTACCAAGCATGCAAAATGCAATGCAACCTAAACATGCAAACATGCAATGTACCAAGCATGCAACAACATGAAAAATGGAACAAACATGTAACAACATGCAAAGATAGACAAGCATGCAACAACATACAAAGATGGACTTAAACTAAAATGGGCAGACCTCAACCATGCCCAAATCAGTGGCTAAAATGATGAATTGATGACATGAAATGCAAGACAAACATGCATGCCAATTGGCTCAAGAATTAAGGCACAAGAACACAACTCTCAAGAGTGCTCAAAGAGTGACAAAAGCATGCGAGAATGACAACACTACATGCTCTGAAATGATATTAGAAATGATGTCAAATCAACCAAACAATGCAAGTATGGCATGCAAGAAGGCTCAAAGCTTGAAGCTAGCATAGGCACTTGCACTAAGGCCATATGAATCAAGACCCAAAGGGCCAAGGACAACCAAAACAATCCTAGATCATGCCAAAATGAGTCTAAAACATGCACGGACCAAAGCCAAAACAAGTCAATATGAAAGGCATGAGGCATGATGCATGTAAGGCCAACAAAAGAGATTGCACTACACCTATCAAAACCAAACATGGCATGACTTTGACAATGAAAATCAAAGATGCATCATGGTAAAACAAGACCAAAAATGCACTGAAATGATAGCCCAAAGGCCTAAGCATAGAGGCATGCACAATGACCCACTCTTAAGGCATAAAACACCAAGTCTCCTAGGCATTAAAAGAGTGACAAACACAAGTGTATGACCATGAAATATGCTCTAAAATTACATAACAAATGATGCCAAAACATGAAAGTAGCCCAAACAATGCATGCTAGTGGCTTGGAAACTCAAAGCTAACAAGCTAGAATGCACTATGGCTATACAAAGCGTGGCATATATGATCAAGACAACACAAATCAGAGCTTAAGAATGATAAAACAAGGCCAAAAGTTTCTTTGAGTTGAGCCAAAACATGCAAGAATGATGATCCAAACACAAGATGCATGTTAAGGCAATAGAGAGGATTGCACTACAAGTACATGGTGCATACAAGGGGCTATTAAACCAACCTTAGATAGAGGTATAGCATGCTAAAATAACACCAAATACTTGCTGAAATGGAGCCAAAACAAGCTTAACAAACATGCTACTATTATGAGCCATTTATACTAGCATACAAGACACAAGGAGAGGGGATGACCCTCTCCTATTTGGGACCTCAAAATCACCTTTCCACCACTGAAAATCCTCTGGATTTTAGTGGTGAGAAGGCCCAAACAAGGTGGTCCCAAAAGCTCAAAAAGGAAGGCACAAAATAAGGCTAAACAAGGCCTAAGAGGGAGTAGACTACCCCAAACACAAAAGTGACCTTAAACAATCATCATAAGCATGAAAAATCAGAACTTTTTATAGTAGAAAGTTAAGCTTAAATCAGCATGCAAATAGGTCTAAAAGCTTAAGCCAAAATAAGGGATTAAAAGGTTAGTTTCTCACCCTTGAAGAACACCTTCAAGAACACAACTCCAGCAGCATTTCTGAGCTTAAACCACTCCAAAAACTCTAAAACCAACTCCTAAGGACCTCAGCAACCAAAGGATGGTGTTCTAGTAGGTGTTTGTGTGCAATAGTGTGAAGATTTTACACTTTTGAGCACAAACAAGAGCAAAATGAGAGAGCATTGCTTTGCCTCTTGATCAAACATGATAGAGGTTAAGGTTCCTTATGTGTTTTGTGCATTTCATTTGATATTGAATTGCACACTTGACTCTTTTGGCCATCATGCATTGAAATGCGCGATTGATGGTCCGAGGGTCGAGAACTACACTCCTTTGAGTCTCAAACATGATAAGGGGTGTAGTTGTGAATGCATTGCCATGCTCTGTTTGTCCTCATACAATGTGTATCAATGCAACAACGCATACAATGTGTATCAATGCAACAACAATGAGAGGCATATATTCAATGGAAGTATGGTAAAAGCATGTTATTCGCGATGTTGAGATGCAACTTCAAAACAAGACGAGGCATGCTCAATGCAAGAGCGAAAAGACGTATAACAAGCGCGCTTATTACAAACATGACAAAACATTGTAATGCAACATATGCAAAAACAATTTTCAAATCTCGCAATAACAAAAGGATACGAAAAAGGATACACCTTGCGCGTATCGAGTGCCGCACATGGAAGACACGGTTCGAGGCCACCACGAAGCCCACTTAAGCTTCAAAAGGGTATTTTCTTGTACTTTCTTGAAAGATGATGGTACCAATCAACAAAACTGACCCAAACAAGGTCATTGAAGGTGCATCGACCACAAGGGAATGCCATCGGCCATCCATCGGCCATCAACAGAGTTCATCGGCCAACAATTTAGCCGATCGGCTAACAATTTGGCCGATCGGCCAAAAGTGGCAATTTCGAGGCAGTTTTGACATTTTGCTTCGGGTCTTTAAATATAGGGTTCCAAACCCTATATTCCCACTTCTCCCTTGCCGAAAATCTTTGCTCTCTCTCTCTAGGTGATTTTCCACCCTTAGATTCGAGCTTTTCCTTTGTTTTCGAGCCTCCCACAACTTCTGATTCGCGAAAACCTCTTCGTTCCAAACACTTTGAACCGAACAAAACACGATTTCAGTGCCACATTCTCGATTTCCACCACTTAGGGTTTGTTTCCCCTAGTTTACCTTGATTTCCATGCCCTCTTCCGAGCCTTGTCATTTTCCTCCGTTTTTCACCTCTCGAGGTTGACTTTCGGTTGACATTTTGCATTTTTGCTCACTTTCCACATCCTCGGCCATTTTTGCACCCTTCTCGAGATGGCAGACGATATTCCACGGGGTGGGACTCCCCCAGAGATGGATACGGACCCTAAGGTCGAGCTCCTACCTCTCAGTGTCCGACCATTCGACCCGGCGACATACCGGCTGGCGATACACATACTGCCTCCTGATAGCATCCGCCAGTTCAGGAGCTACGCGCGAGGTGAGCCATTGGAGCTCCTGCTACGCGAGCCGGAGTCACACCTTTCCTACGGCGCCGCTGAGGTATACTTTTCCTCTCTTTTACTTTCTGTAATGTAGGACATGTAATTTCGATAGTCGATACTGTTCTTTAACTAAATAACCCAAACACACTGATACATCACATGCTTAGTTCACCCAGAGCATAATCATACACGATATCTGTGTCGATTCGAACACATGCACACACACTGCATTTTCATCAATTCTGAACGTATTCAAACACTGTATATCTAATACTCCTTCGTATCTGTTTGTCTTTGAACACAGGGAGATTCCCATGCCTTCCGGGGATATGGGAACACCATTGCCCGAGGATGGTACATGGAGTTGCCCGACGTAGTTTGTCATATCGTCGACCAGGCCGGTTTCGGCATTTTCTGCATGGGACTCTCGTGCCTCACTGTGAGTAGGGCCCTTCTAGGTGCACTGGTGGAGAGATGATGGGACACCACCGATTCCTTCCACCTTTCTGCTGCAGGGGAGATAACGACGACTCCCTTCGACTTCTCCATGCTCACTGGCATTGGAGTAGGGGGTGATCCGATTCCCTTCGACACCGACATGGGCGAGTGGGATGCTGCCCAGATCTTCTTGCTTAGCGCTCGCCCATCTCTCTCTCGGCCAGGGTTCGTGAGGTATTCCTGGTTCGAGGACCATTTCAGAGTGCAGATGGCGATGACCCGCGAGGAGGCCGAGCAGTATGCTCGAGGGTTTATTATGTTCTTGCTAGGCACCACCCTCTTCGCCGACCGGGCGAACACAGTTGCTCTCTATCTGCTGAGCACGCTGGTGGATGTGACGCGGATCCGGCACTATGACTGGGGCGGCGCAGGCCTAGCCACATTGTATGGGTATATAAGCTCTTCATCCCGCCGCAGCGGACATCTGCTCGGAGGCTACTGGCGAGTCTGGGAGGTACACCTTCCCTTTCTGTTTTACAGTTCTGCTTTACATTATCTATACACCGCACACACGCAATCTGCTTTACACTGGCTATACACTGCACACACACAATCTGCTTTACACTAGCTGTACACTGCACACATTGCATGCACGCAATCTGCTTTACACTGGATTTTGCTTTACTGATAAAATATACTCACTGTTGCCCTGTTACACTCTGTAGTTGTGGGTGCATGCCTACTTTCCGAGGCTTGCCCCAGTGCCGGATGTGGAGATGCCCCTCGTTATTCCATACTCTCATCGATACGATGTGAGGTACGAGCGGAGGCTGCGAGAGTCTTTCCTATTCTTCCACAGATACTTCGATACCATTACCGCAGCAGAGGTATTTCAAACATTACAGTTTATTTAAGCTTCGCTTTGCATTGTACTTTCAACAGCAGATTACAAACTGTATATCATTTGCAAATCACCTAGCAGCCCTGGGCCGCATTACCGGAGGCAGTGAGAGATCAGTATGCGGGTGCTCGGGAGACTGCCCGGTTCAGGATTTTGCTGGAGGGTCCGATATGTCAGACATGGTATTTTGGAGAGCGCTTCCTGCGATAGACCCTCGGTCTACCCGAGCAGATAGTCCCGAGGCCACCTCATACCCATACGAGGGCTACCGAGAGGTACACCCTGGAGGAGATGATGGATTACATGATCGGCTGGGACTCTAACTTCTTCATAGACAAGGGCGACTACAACGAGTTCATCCAGACTTATCTCATGCAGCCTCTGACCGGTGCTCGCCGAGTTGAGAGGGAGAGGCCTGCAACACCTGTGAGAGGAGCGGGAGCACCGAGGGCGACTCAGGCCCGTGACAGGAGTGGGTCCCGGAGGGGACAGGGAGTTGGGTGGCCAGAGCTGCCCACCACCATGACATGCCGAGGACAGGGTGGGGAGACTTATCAGATACCCATTGCTCCTCCTCGGGCTGATCATGAGCTTGCCGGAGTTCGCGGCTCGACCCCGGTATATGCTGCTATACTTTTCATTCTGTATAGTCATTTCATTTCATTTGATATCCCGCAGAATACTAATGACTTCACCACTCTTGCAAGCTTCGGTCGAGTACACTGGGCAGGCGCTGGAGCTAACAGCCTCAGTGATAGGGATGCTGAAGAGGAGCATAGACCTACTGACCATTTACGGTATCCCGGTAAATTCCTTCAACCTCAGTTCGAAAACTTTGCACATTATGTTCCATACTGATCTGATACATCACATTATCAATACGGCACTTGATACACTGCACTCACATACCACTCACGGCACTGATACACTGTAACTCACATACTGCTCACAGCACTGATACGGTACTCATAGCATTCATACACTACACTCGGCATTCATACACTGCTCACAGCATTCACACACTGTACTCATACACTGTATTCGGTGTTCACACTCGACTTTGCATAGTATAACTGATGCGTTTGCCAATTGTTCTTTTCAGGCCCCATTCCAGATACCGGCCGCAGGGGGTGCTCCAGCAGGACCATCTGTACCTCCCAGAGCAGCGAAGAGAGCGGGACGGGGGATGGCGATACACAGCCGAGGCAGACATAGGCGAGCTCGTGCTGAAAGCAGCTCACGGGAGCCTACCCTAGATGATTATGAGTCCGACGAGGAGGCAGCATCGTCTCAGGGTGAGGCCGGAGATGACTCACACAGTAGAGGTGACGGCGGCGATCCTGGACCTTCGTCCAGGAAGAGGATGAGGACAGACTCCCGCACTTGAGGCGACTGGCGCCGATCCAAACATTTTGCTACTTTTCTTTTTTGCTTTATTTTTCTTTTTACTAGTAGTTTAAGCACATTGTACTGCGTCAGGCAGATTTTATTTTCTTCAAAACTATATACTTTTGCAAGAGAAAATATGATGAAATGAAACAGCTCTTTTTTGTTGAAAAAAGTGTTGCATTTGTACATTCTAAGCATCGTATCGTATCGCATCGCATTACATTACATAACAATGTAAATGAGATTTGAACTTTTGTTTTGAAAACTAAACACTCGAATTGCATTAATCAGGAAGTGAACCAACTAACAACAAAACAACTCGATAAGCAAAACAAAGAACTCGACAAGCTAACCAAATGTAAATACAACTTGATAAGCAAAACAAAGACTTAAAAAATACAAAAAAAACAACACGATAAACAAATTGAAGTAACACAGGCGCGACTTCGCAAAATCATCACCGAAAGGCATTGGCAGTGGAACCAGTCACAAGTTCCCAACATCTTCAACACATAGACAGCTTAGAGAACAAGAGGAGAGGCCATCGGCCAAAGTGAGAGGCCATTGGCCACAAGAAATGGCCATCGGCCATCATTACTAGCCGATCGGCCAAAAAAGATGGTCGGTTAGCACTCTTTTTGGCCGATCAGTCAAAAATGGCAAGCACCTCCAGAATGCTGACACCTGTCTTCCACTTAACACCTTATCTTTTACAAAAGCCCCAGCTTCGTAGTTTTCCCATTTCAGCTCAGTTTTTGCACCAAATGGAAGCATTTCTTGTCCAAAATCTCCCAAATTGGATTGCCAACTTGGATGGCTCAGAAAAGCTGAATTTTTGGGGTTTCGGAATTAATGCACTATTCACATTGAGTCACACTAGGAATGGCAACGGGGCGGGGTGGGGCCGGGGATCGCACTCCCCGTCCCCGATCCCCGATGGTAGAATTTCCTCCGGCCCCGACCCCGATCCCCGACGGGGAACCTATCACTACCCCCACCCCCGCCCCCAACGGGGATCAGGTTTCCCCGACCCCGAGCATTCCCCGGATAAAAAAAAAATTTCAGAAAATACAACTCAGAAATAGATCTGAAACAACAATGATCCGTAAATACAACAACATCAATCAACAACATCATCCGAAAATATAACATCAACAACATCATATCTGAAACAGATCTAAAAAAAATATATATATTGTGAATCAGATCTGAGATCTGAAACAGATCTGAAAAAAAAAAAAAAATCTCATCTGGTGGTCGAGGCTCGTCGAGAGAGAGGGAGTGGATGAGAGCTGCGATGTGGTGGTACGAGGCTCAGCGGTGGTGGTGCGAGGCTCGGCGGTGCTCGGCGGTGGTGGTGCGCGGCTCGGCGGTGCTCGGCGGTGGTGCTGTCACCGTGTTGGAGAGAAGAAGGAGAGTTGAGATGAGAGAGAGTGATGGAGAGAAGAACGAGAGACAGAGGGTTGAGAGAGTGAGAGAGAGACGAACGAAAGAGGGAAAGAGGGAAATGAGAGTTCAGATCAGAGATACATGAAAGTAATAGGTAAAGAGAGAGAGATAAATTATAATATTATAATATACAACTAATAGGTAAAGTGAGATATAAAATTACAATATACAACTAATAGTAGGTAGTACGCGGGGAAGCTTCGGGGAAACTTCGGGGAAATTTCGGGGGCGGGGCCGGGGCCGAGGAACCTATCCCTGTCCCCGGCCCGAAGACAATCGGGGATTTTATTTTTAATACCATCCCCGGCCCTATGGGGATAATTTTCGGGAAAAAACCGTTATAATCGGGGTCGGGGGATCGGGTCCCCGTCGGGCCGGGTTGGAATTGCCATCCCTAAGTCGCACCCCGCTACGTTTTCCGTTCTTCATGCTGCAGCAAGGTTTTGGAATCCGGTAATACACGTCTTTAGCTTTGGCTGACAAGAGATGTGTCCCACTCTCGAGGATTTCCAAGCTTTAATGGAATCCGAGCGTGATGAAGAAATCTTGCCTCAGCTCCGCTTCGGCCACGTCCAAGCCTTGGGACGGATGTGTGGGCTTACTTTGCATGACGCTCGGTCATTGATTCACGACGGAGAGCTAGACATTCTGAGCTTGATTCGCCGGTTTTCTGATGCTGGTGACCGCGGCGATCATCATTGGCAGGGTTATCAGCGACATGCACTTTGCTTATGCATGTTGTCTCATTTCTTGCTTGCCCCAGGCTCCGGTGGGTTTAGCACTCATTTGATTGAGGTCACTAAGGGCTTAAAAGAGGGTAAGAGTTGTATCGCCATGACACTAGCCGAGACATTGATAGGTTTGGACGTTTTTCATCGCCGGGAGACGACTAGATTCACGGGGAGTCCACTACTACTGCAGGTAATGTTCCCACCCCATCTTACGTATATTTCTCACATCACTCGGCCCTCAGGCTCGATTTTTCTCTCAAAACCCTTTTCTCACTTTTTCTCTCAACATACACCTCTCTATTCTTTAATCTCTCATTTTTCATCCCTCCCCAGATATGGTTGATGGACAAGTTGAGAGTGGTGGACTCATGCCCAGCATATTCAGCTCGCAGCTATTTCTTCCGGCGACGTCTAGTTGATGCCCCTGATGAGGGATGGTGGTGCGACTGGATGTACAGTTTGTCTGCTCTCGACATTGCTTGGCACTGCCCTTGGCTTAATTTACCGGCGATGAGCTACAGCATGAATCGCCAGCCTGGGATTCAGTTGATTGGCCTGACACACTGTGTCCTTTACTTCCCTTTCCAATTCCGACGCCAGTTCGGACATGATCAGACTTGCCCGGAAGAGGGAATAGAATACCCTACTGCATTTTCGGTCCGATGCGCACAGCTAGCCCGGTATACCACAGCATGGAGGACGAGAGAGCTTCTGGCCCCCCGCTCCCATTTTCAGTTGCACCCTCTCTGATGAGTGCATAGCTTGGCTTGATGAGGAAGCACAGATCGGGCCCACTTTGGCATCAGAGGCTTCCACAAGCTCCGGGAGGGAACGCAGGAACACCTAACTATGCCCTGAATTTATTTGCTTTAATCAATACTTTCAAGTTTTCTTTATGAATGTAATAAAAAAGCAACTTCAATTTGTATTCAAGAGTAGGAGAACTCTATATTGAAATCAATGTAATTGAAGGTTGTGGGTACTGAAAATTTTCCGTTTGGTCCAAAAATTGTCTAAGTTGTAAAAAGATTAATTTGAGCAAAATCAAGTTTTATTAAAACTTTTCAAAACCATTTTCAATATGGATCACAACTGGACATGCCCGAGATCTATCACTGAGATGTACAACCCCGGATCCACAGCAACTAGAAAGTTGCCCCTAGTCTGAATAGCACTGCACTGGAGATCACAACCAAGCTCTTGAATGCAGAATAGACAAAGATGACCAAACATGATCATACGGACAAAGTTGATCAGGGAAGTGTTTATGGCTAGACTCCAGAATGAAGTTACCTACGTATCCCAAAGATGGGAATCAAGCCTTACGTAGTTCGGCTTGGGTTCGCTCGTGTATTAACACTCTCCTTTTGCGTTCTAACTTTTGCCAAGGCCGCCCTTTCTGGGTTTTCAACCTTGCGAGCTCAGTTTTTATTATTTCAAATTTTTCATGCTCTAACTTTTGCCTAGGTCGCCCTTTTGGGTTTTCGGCCTAGCGAGCCACTCAGGGATAGTATTTCTTCAACTTGTCCATGTTGATTGGTTGGGAGAACTCTAGGCCATCTAGGTCTATCAGAACGACAGCTCCCATCCGACCAGATAGACTTAATGATGTAAGGACCAGTCTAATTGGGTCTGAACTTGCCCCTTGGGTCGTGGATGGGAGCTTGGTTGTCTTTGAGCACTAAATCCCCTTCTTTCAAATTCCTGGACTTAACGTTCTTGTTGAAAGCCCTGGCAATTCGTCGTTGATAACCCTGAACATGGTACAGTGCTTTCAGCCTTCTTTCATCAAAGAGCATGAGTTCTTTAAACCTGCTTTGCTGCCAATCTGCCTCAGCTATCTGACACTCAGCCAGTACTCGCAATGACGGAACCTCAACTTCGATAGGCAGAACAACCTCTATCCCATAAACCAAGGAATATGGAGTTGCCCCAGTAGAAGTTCGAATTGAAGTCCGATAGCCCCACAGAGCAAATGACAACTTATCTGGCCAGTCCCGGTAGGTTTCTACCATCTTCTGCAGAATGTGCTTGATGTTCTTATTAGCGGCCTCAACTGCTCCATTGGTTTACGGCCGATGTGTAGACGACTTATGAAAAGCCACGTTGTACTTGTCCAACAAGTCTATCACTTCCTTCTTGAAGTGGGAACCATTATCTGAAATAATCTCGTTCGGGACGCCGTAGCGACAGATGATGTTGTTCCTGATGAACTTAGCAACATGCGATGCCTTCAACACCGCATAAGATTGGGCCTCAACCCACTTCATGAAATAGTCTATCGCGACCAGAATGAACTCATGCCCATTGGACCCCTTCGGAGTGACAGCCCCGATCACATCAATCCCCCAGACTGAAAACGGCCATGGCGAAGTCATGTTGTACAGCTTCGACGGCGGAATGTTCATGCGGTTTGCATGGATCTGGCATTTGTGGCATCGCCGGACAAAGCCTATACAATCCTCCTCCATGGTGGACCAGTAGTAACCCTGTCTGAGGATCTTTCAAGCTAGCATCACCCCGTTCATGTGCACTCCGCACTCTCCTCCATGGATGGCCTCCATCAGGCGCTTCGATTCTTCGGCATCAACACACAACTTATGCATCCCGAGATGACCTCTCTTGTACAGTTTACCCCCGCAGACGATGAACTGAGCAGCCATTCTTCGAATTGCCCTCTTATCTTTGGTATTTGTTCTTGGTGGATACACCTCTTTTTCTAAGAAGTTCCAGACATCGTAATACCAGGGGTTCTCATCTTGTACTTCATCTATGGCAGCAATCAGCTCGTAGGCCGGCACAAATTTCTATTCAATGATGATCGGACGCATCCGGACTCCAAAAGGGATGTCTATCATAGAAGATAGAGTTGTTAATGAATCCGCGAACCTATTATTCTCTCTTAACAGATAAGCGAAGTTCAGTTTCTCAAACCGAGGAATCAATACGTCCAAGGTCTGGTGATAGATTCTCATCTTTTCTTCTTTAACTTTCCAATCTCCTTTAGCTTGAGATACAACAAGGCTTGAGTCCCCGATGACGTCCAATCGTTTTGCCCCTAGTTCTAGGGCGGCTTCTAAACCAGCTATACATGCCTCATATTCTGCCTCATTGTTCGAGACTTTGAACTGGAGTTTAAATGCTAAAGGTATGAGGGAATTTCGGGTGCTATCAGCAACACCCCTATCCCATACCCGTATTGGTTTGACGCTCCGTCAAAGTACATCGTCCAGGTCTCTTCTTCGACATGTAGAATGGCCTCGTCTGGGAATAGGTACTCAACTGCTTCATCTCCTTCAACTGGGTGATCGGCTAGGAACTCCGCTACCGCTCTCCCCTTCACTGACTTGCGCGTCATATACTTCAGATCAAATTCGGAAAGCAAAAACAACCAACGGGCTAGCCTACCCGTAAGTGCTGGTTTCTCGAAGAGATATTTGATGGGATCTAATCTCGAAACCAGTATTACGGAGTGAGCTAACAGGTAGTGCCGCAGCTTCCTGGTAGCCTATACCAAGGCCAAACAAGCTTTCTCCAACGGAGTGTAGCGGGTCTCTTAATCCAGCATTTTCTTGCTCAGGTAGTAGATAGCTCTCTCCACTTTGTCCTCAGACTCCTGTGCAAGCATGCAGCCCATCGTAGTTTCAGTCACTGAAAGATACAGAATCAACGGTTTCCCCGGCTCAGGCGGTGACAACACAGGTGGGTTCTGTAAATATTGCTTGATCTGTTCAAAAGCAGCTTGGCATCGGCCGTCCCATTCGAATTTCTTTCCTTTCTTCAGGAGACCAAAGAGTGGTTCACAAGTCAAGGTTAATTTTGCAATAAACCGTCTTATGAATTGCACTTTACCCAGAAAGCCTCGCACCTCCTTTTCAGTCCTCAGTGGTGGCATTTCTAAGATGGCCTTGATTTTGGAAGGATTGACCTCGATACCTCTCTATGTAATCAAGAACCCCAGCCTTTTCCCTGCTGTAACACCAAACATACACTTCTGAGGATTCAGCCACAACCGATATTTCCTAATCCATTGGAAGAACTTCTGCAAGGCGGTGTAGTGGCCCTCTCTTTCCTTGGACTTGACAATCATGCCGTCCACGTACACCTCAACCTCCTTGTGGATCATGTTGTGTAAAATCGTGGTCGCGGCCTGTTGATATGTAGCTCCAGCATTTTTCAGCCCAAACGGCATCACCCTATAACAATAGGTTCCCCACGGGGTGGTAAAAGCAGTCTTCTCCCGGTCTTAGGGTGCCATCAGAATCTGATTGTAGCCAGAAAACCCATCCATGAATGAGAGCAACGCATGCCTCGCAATGAAGTCCACTAATTCGTCGATATGTGGCAGAGGAAAGTCGTCCTTCGGACTAGCTTTGTTCAAATCCCTGAAGTCCACACATACCAATTCTGCCGTCCTTCTTCAGCACCGGAACTATGTTGGCCAACCAAGTTAGGAATTCAGATACCAGCAGGAACCCTGGTCAATTTGCTTGGTGACCTCTTCTTTGATCTTGAGAGCCCAGTCCGGGCGGATCCTTTTGAGCTTCTGCTTAACAGGTCGGGCCTCTGGGTCAAGGGGGATCCAGTGCTGTACAATCTCAGGATCGATTCCAAGCATGTCTTCGTAGGACCACGCGAAAACATCTTTGAAATCTTTTAATAAAGCGACTAAGCGCTCGCGCTCCTCCGAAGACAACGTGGACCCGATCTGGACCAACCGCGGGTCCTTCTCAGTACCAACATTAATTTGGATGATTTCATCAACCAGCGGTTTTACAAACCTCTCCTGCTCTTGATCTAGCAAATATTTCAAAACCGGAGGAATTTCTTCCTCGTTGTTTTCATCGAAATTTTGAAAGTCTGAATTAATGCAATAAATCAAGGGCACAGAAAAATACTCAAAGGCCACTGCCATTCCATTCTCATTAATCACTTCCAAGTCGCCTGATTCCTTTGTTACAACAGACTCAAAGGAAAAAGAAAAAGACGACCTAGACAGGACTGTGGCATCCGGGTTGTCACCCCCAGGAACACCGGACTCAGACTCAAACGAGCTGGAACCTAATTCCAATTCCACAGACTCGGTGGAATCAAATTCCGGCTCACTACCTGACCTGGTGCTGCTCGATAAGAATCCCTCCTCGTACTTCCAGACGAGGAAGGGTGCGATGGACGCATCCAGAATGCTCGAAGATGGGCTTGCAGCCGCCTCATTCCCAATCATAGACACCGAGAAGTTATCCCCCAAGCACTCATGTACGATCGGAGGATCTGAAAGTAGACAAGCCAGTGCTACCCCCATTTCAATCTCAGTACTCTCAGAATCCTCTTCTTCACACTGCTCAGCCTCAGCTGGTGGGTCTGTTTGCTCCTCAGCAACATCATCCCCGGACAACTGCAAGTCGAAGAAGATCTCAAATCCCGACAGGCGCCTTTTCTCTGCATTTAGCCAAGGCTCTGAGAAGCCACAGAACGGGAAGTCTTCCCCCTCCCGGACGAAGCGTCCGTTCAAGGTGCCCTGGATAGGCCGGTGCATCAACTCATAAGGTTTCCTGGTTTGTTTGGCTCTAGCTCTTCCGGCCATCTCTTTGCCTTTCCTCACCCAGTCCTCTTTGGTAGGCAGATAGCCTAAGCCAAAGGTATGCGGGTTGTGCGGCACTTCGGCCGATACAGTAATGCCCTTCCGGCCACTTTTTCCTAGTCCCATCCCAGGGATGTGCTGGAGCTTGTTCATGAGGTACACAGTGCGCTGACATATAACCCCTCATCAACAGCCAAAATGTTCTATACGACCCGGGCCTCGGCTAGTGTAAATCCCGACAAGAACACATCCTCTGTGCCATGCTCGATTTCCAGAACCGGTGTAGATACTTCTGGCGGCGGATGGATTGAAGAATTCCCAAAAACTATAGCCACCCCCTTCCCGTGGGGGTATTTCAACATTTGATGTAGGGTGGAAGAGACCGCCTTCACCTGGTGCAGCCACGGCCGCCCTAGGAGTAGATTGAAGGTTGCGGGAACGTCCAAGACATGAAAGTCAATATCCTGCTGTCCTAGACCAACCTGAGTCCGAATCTTCATGGTTCCCATCACTTCTCTGTTGGTATTGTCGTAGGCCCTTATCACCTGGGCAGTTGGCACAAAATCCGCGGGCTTCAACCTGATTGCATATGCCGTCCTCGACAGGCACACATTGATAGCAGATTCAGTGTCGACAAGAACCACCGGTATCCATTTGTCTCTACATTCGACAGAGATGTAGAGAGGTTTGTTGTGATTTGCACCCTCAGGCGGCAACTCCTTGTCAGTGAAGGTCAACGTCGGGGAAGCTCCTCCTGGAAAGACCAGTCCTACCAGCTACTCAGGCGTGGTATCTATTGAAAGTTTGGCCTTGTCCTTTGCAGAAAAGACAGCTTGTCTATGAACTCTTGAGGCCATAAGCAGTCCCCAGATGGAGATGTCTGCTTGTATCTTCTTGAGTTGTTTCAGCATAGCCTGCTCTTCGAGCAGTTTATCTTTCTGCCTGTCTACCTCCTTGTCCGCCTCTGGTTGATCTAAGTGCGGGGGCTTGAAATACCGCCCACTACTAGTCATGTGGTCTACTTCGCCAACGTACCAGGTATCATCTGGTTGGCTTTGTCCCCAATCCTCATCGGTGTGGGCAAGACATAGGTCGTCATCTTCCCACCACATGCCATCGGCAGCTGACAGACACCTGTCCAGCTCCGTTATAACTATTCCTGTGCCCATAGTACCTTCCGTTCCTGTGCTCGCAGCACGTTCCGTTCTTGTGCACACAACACGTTCTGTCCCCGCAGGGGCTTTGGCTTTCCTGGCCCTCTCAGAATCTTCGATCCTTTCCTGCTCAAACTGCTTCAGTGCAGCCTGCTGTTCAGTATCTTCCGCACCCAAACTGCCCATATTCTGAGCAAAATTCTTAACACCGGTGCTCTCCAGCGGTGCACTCTGTTCTTCGGCCCTTCCGGCCACAGTTGATGTCCCCGTCCCTGACGGACCCTGTTCTGACTGAGGTTGCTCAACAACATCCGGCTCGTCGCTGAGCCACCTAGTAGCTTCTGCCAACCCTTCCAGATTAAACCAGTTGACAATCACGTCCCCTGAGTCTTGTTCGTTGAAGAACTGAAGGTTTGCAATGTCTTCTCCCAGATCCGGTAGGTCATCTAGCCCCTGATTAGGTCCATTCTCCCGTACTACACAAATCTCTGCCCCCACTGGCAATTCCACATTCGGCCTAGCCTGGCCCGCTGATGTAATGTAACCGCTCGGGTTGTACATGAAGCTTGCAGACCCCTCAGGCTCTGACTAATCATTCCCATCTGCCCCCACAGTCAACCCAATTCTATCTTCAATAGCCACCACCACCGTTTCTGGTTGGGTTTGGGAGATACTCAACATGCACAAGTCAGTGCTATCAGGAATGAACACCTCCGGCTTGGGTAGGTGAGAAGGGGTGACACAACCCCAGTTTGGATTAGATTGATGCGTTTGGGAGGTAGAGTTTGGTTATGTGGTGGGAGATGGTTGGTTGTGACATTCGATTTTTCTGGAGGCACGATCACCCTATTGTCAACGAGGTCCTGAATCTCGTGACGCAATCTATAGCACTGGTCGGTGTCATGACCATGCTGTTGGTGAAAGGCGCAGTACTTCGCCGGGTTATGGGAGAGGGGAAGTTTTTTTGGCAATGGCCGCAGCTCTAGGGGCTTCAAGTGCCCTTTCCTGATCAAAACCCCCAAAGCCTTGGACAAAGACATGTATAGTGGGGTGAAGGTTCTCTAGCCTCGGGGTGAAAACTTGGTTGTTTGCGAGCTACTCCCAGACGCACCGGTGAATGGTGTAGCTGTAAGGGTTCTTGGGGTGGTGGTGGTGACCATTCCCACATCTGAAGATCTGGCAGCTGCAGCACTGCTGGTGCCTGCATTCGTACTGCGGTTGAATGCCCTCTTGGGCTGCTCTCTCTCATGATCAATGAGGCCCTGTTTCATGGCATCCTCGATCTACACCCCTATCTCATGTAGATCTGCAAAGGTGGGGAGGGGGAGGACGATCATCTTCTGCATGAGCTTGGGCTGGAGGTTGCACACAACCATCCGAATTTGGTCCTTGTCAACCGGCCTGATGGTCATCATGGAGGCCTTAGCCCTCCAGTAGGTCACAAAATCGGAGAAGCTCTCCTTCGGCTCTTGCCTAGTTGTCTCAAGATCACGAGTTGTGATCTCGATCTGTGTATTGTAGGAGTATTGAGCTACAAAGGCCTCAGCCATTTCCTCCCAGTTCCTCTTGACAGAGTCCTCCAGTTTTGCATACCAAATAGCCGCTACACCCGACAGGGTCCGGCCAAACAGGGAAAGCTTCTGCAATCTGGAGAGGCCCATCGGCCTTAGTATGTCCGAAAACAGCCGCAAATGCACCATAGGATCTCCAGACCCGTCAAAACGGTCTATGTGCGGCATTTTAAACCGGTCTGGTAGAGTGACGGCCGAGTCGGTGTACCCATCCTCAATATCCGAATGGACTTCACGCCTTGAGACTTCTTGAACAGCTTTTCAAGCTTGCTCACTTTTAGTGCCGTTGGATCCACTTCGAACTCAAATGGCATATCTTCCAGGTTGGTCTGTGCTTTGGATAGCTGGGGTAGGATCGAGGGCGGAGCTGGCCCCGTTGGAACGTCCGTATTTTCCTGGACGTTGGCGGTCTCCCCAAGTATTGGAATTCTTGGTGGGAGAGGAGGTTGGTGCGAAGCAGATGCTCCGACTTGCTGTGGTGGTTGTTATTGCTGAAGTCTAGCAATCAGCTCTGCTTGCTGAGCCATAACCTCGGCCTGGCTTGCGGCAAATTCTGCTTGACGGGCAGCATCCTGCTGCATGGCTTTCATACTTTCCTGGAGCTGACACATCATCTCTTCCATACCTGCCATATTGTGCTGATCTATCTGAACAACCGGTATATCTGTCCCTACAGTAGAAACTGAGACCTCAGCCTGACTGTTCACTGGTGGGGAAGACCACTGATCTGACGACCGCTGTACGATACACTGCACCTTTTTTACCTCCGTCTGGTAACCGGGGGTAAAGAAAGGAACTCTGCTTGTCTGTCTATCAGATCCCTGGATCGATTAAGTCTACGACCTCTAACCTAGAGTGCTCGGGGAATATCTGCCTGGTCGGATGCAATGGTGCTAAACTACCTTGCAAAAAGATAAATAAAGCATAATAAGGAAACAATGAACAGAAAAACGAACAGCATAACAGCTTAAATAAAGACAACACACAGTTGGCAAACACAAGCTAAAAGAACTGTTCTCAACCACTGATCACTATTCCCAAATCACTGCCCCAAATCTGAATCTGATACCCGCAAGTAAAATTGATTCCCCAAATACTGATATTGATGCTCGTAGGCCTGATACCCAACTTGCAAACTGATACATGCATTCCTGTAGAGGCCAACTCTAAAAGAACATAGCAAGCAAGTGAGAGCCAAAACACCCCTATGGGGGGGTAGGGTTTCCCTGTCCTATTTTGTCAGGAGTTAGGGTTTCACTACGCACGCAGCGGTTTCAAACAACCTATAATCGAGTAAGCAACCTGTCCTAGCTTGGAATGGTCACTACAGTTTCCGATATGCACTAGGTCGAATGGTCAAAAAGAGTGCCCCGGTAAAAATCGGGGTTTGTGTTCCCGCCGTGGCAGAGCCCGCAACCGGTCAGCCTTATGGCACACTTCGCAAAGCAAGCCTCCAGCAAACCATTCAGGAATAGCATACGACAAACACGATGTCCTAGGCGCACCAATGCAAATGCAATACAAAGAAGCACATAAGTGTAAACAAAACAAGATATCATGAGTTCGAGTCAAATTCTCTAACTCCCTAGCAGAGTCGCCAGAAACTGTAGACGGCCCGAACGTCCCGGCTCCGCGCGCGAAATGGCGTGAAATCCATTTTGTTCATTAGCTACTACAGTTCGGACTCAATGTCACGATTCTGAATCAAACTCGCAAAGTACAATGCAAGACCGATAAATCACCAAAGAGTCCAAATCCAGCAAATCGTTTTGGAAAACTGATTTTTAAAAAGAAGTGCCAAACATGGACTGCTTTGCCAGATACAGAATCGCCAGATAAATGTTTTATTTTGGGAAAATTTAGGAAACCCTGACTCGTGCCTAAGGCCACGTGTCCGTCATCAGCAAAGTTGCCTCAACTCGGGAACTTGGGTACGAGAGGGGAAGGTCATGCAATGAGCACCCCCGCTTGCCCGATCAAAAATCGGCCTTTACTAACATGATATTTTGTTTTTGAAAACACATGTGTTCTTATTCCGATTTATTAGCTAGCTTACTACATGATGCGCACAGCATACAAGTATAGACTAGATCGCCTAAGTTGGAACAAAACATCTCATGTTTGTTTGTTTTGAAAATGGTTTGAAGGTGCTACTCACAGGTAGGCTAAGATGTGGATTTGCCACCCTCAAGTGGGCTTAGAAAACATGATTTTGCCACTCTTAAGTGGGCTTAAAACTCGCATTTCAAATGAATTATTCCAATTCAAGTAATCCAACCTTCACCTACAGGCATTCAAGCAGTTATATCATTTAAGCAAATAGCCTCATGGCAAGCATGCTGTCATGTTAACACTAACACACATGCAAAATGCTAAAGCGTAAAAGCTTACCTAGTACTCCGAGCCAAAACAACAACTAGTTAGAAATCAAGCATGATCCTAGTTATGTTAACAATGCTAATGCAACACATGCAAAAATGCAATTAAGATAGGCTCAGCTATTCTAAGATGGCATATGAAATGCAACACTTGGTAACATGCTGTTAAACACGTATTCAAGTAAATGTATTTGAAATACAATGCAGTTTGTATGATGCGCCGAGCCCGGTACATGCAAGACAAATGAATGAATGCAAACATGCAAGCATAAGGATGCTAATCGAAATATGACCTAGAACTAACCATCGTAAGCGGTTAAGTAAAAGGGAGAAAGACGTGGGGTTGGAAGACATGCATCACACACACGCACACTTATTACAAAATTCGCCCTCTCGACAGAGGGTCCGAATGAATAATACAAGCTAGCTACGCTAAGCTATTCTAACTAATCTAATAATCTAATTAGACTAATTATTACAACACCAAAACTAATTAACTAACAAGCTAATTAATTATTACAATCCAAATTGAAACAAATAGCTACACTAAGCTAAATGAATATTACAAAACCAATTAAATGATTAAATTATATGAACTAATCATGAATACTAAAATGGCCTCGCAGGAGAGGAAGAGATGCATGCTCAGTCGGCTTCGCTCGGAAATCCATTGCCATGCCTCATGTTGCCTCTGTTTGCACTATTTTGCACCTCTGAAAATTGTACAATTCTCCAACACACTTCTGATTCACCCCATGGGCATGCTGAGAGGTCATCGGCCAAATGGTATGGCCATCGGCCAAAGGATAAGGGTCATCGACCACTTTTGAGTCCATTGGCCAAAAATTGTTAGCCGATCGGCACACTAGATAGCCGATCGGCCATCTCTTCCTGCTAACTGCTCCTTTTGCTGCAGCAGAGTACAAACAAAGGCATGGCAATACATTTGCAAGAAAATTTTGTGCAACTACACCCCTTATCATGTTTGGAACTCAAAGGAGTGTAGTGCTCGACTCTCAAGCCATCAATCACGCATTTCAATGCATGATGGCCAAAGAGGCCGAGTTGCACAATTCAATGTGAATGAAATGCACAAAAACACACAAATGCCTTAAACTCTATCATGTTGGATCAAGAGTGTCGGCGACTGAGAATTGAGGCACGTTTCATCACTTCAAGTATGAAACATCCCTTGTTCCTCGTGTTTGGCTTAATACCCCAAACCAAACACAATGCAATGCATGCAACATGGAGATGCTATGCAATGCAACATAGGCATGCCAAATGCAATGTAAATCAAGCATGCTCATGTGATGCAATGCAACCTAAACATGCAAACAACATGGTATGCAACAAGTATGCCACAATGTACCAAGGATGCAAAATGCAATGCAACCTAAACATGCAAACATGCAATGTACCAAGCATGCAACAACATGCAAAATGGAACAAACATGCAACAACATGCAAAGATAGACAAGCATGCAACAACCTGCAAAAACAAGCATGCAACAACATGCAAAGATGGACTTAAACTAAAATGGGCAGACCTCAACCATGCCCAAATCAGTGGCCAAAATGATGAATTGATGACATGAAATATAAGACAAACATGCATGCCAATTGGCTCAAGAATTAAGGCACAAGAGCACAACTCTCAAGAGTGCTCAAAGAGTGACAAAAGCATGCAAGAATGACAACACTACATGCTCTGAAATGATGTTAGGAATGATGTCAAATCAACCAAACAATGCAAGTATGGCATGCAAGAAGGCTCAAAGCTTGAAGCTAGCATAAGCACTTGCACTAAGGCCACATAAATCAAGCCCCAAAGGGCCAAGGACAACCAAAACAGTCCTAGATCATGCCAAAATGAGTCTAAAACATGCACGGACCAAAGCCAAAACGAGTCAATGTGAAGGGCATGAGGTATGATGCATGCAAGGCCAACAAAAGAGATTGCACTACACCTATCAAAACCAAACATGGCATGACTTTGACAATGAAAATTAGAGATGCATCATGGTAAAACAAGACCAAAAATGCACTGAAATGATAGCCCAAAGACCTAAGCATAGAGGCATGCACAATGACCCACTCTTAAGGCATAAAACACCAAACCTCCTAGGCATTAAAAGAGTGACAAGCACAAGTGTATGACCATGAAATATGCTCTAAAATTACATAACAAATGATGCCAAAACATGAAAGTAGCCCAAACAATGCATGCTAGTGGCTTGGAAACTCAAAGCTAACAAGCTAGAATGCACTATGGCTATACAAAGCATGGCATATATGATCAAGACAACACAAATCAGAGCTTAAGCATAATAAAACATGGCCAAAATCTTCTTTGAGTTGAGCCAAAACATGCAAGAATGATGATTCGAACACAAGATGCATGTTAAGGCAATAGAGAGGATTGCACTACAAGTACATGGTGCATGCAAGGGGCTATTAAACCAACCTTAGACAGAGGTATAGCATGCTAAAATAACACCAAATACTTGCTGAAATAGAGCCAAAACAAGCTTAACAAACATGCTACTATTATGAGCCATTTATACTAGCATACAAGACACAAGGAAAGGGGATGACCCTCTCCTATTTGGGACCTCAAAACCACCTTTCCACCACTAAAAATCCTCTGGATTTTAGTGGTGAGAAGGTCCAAACAAGGTGGTCCCAAAAGCTCAAAAAGGAAGGCACAAAACAAGGCCTAAGAGGGGGTAGACTACCCCAAACACAAAAGTGACCTTAAACAATCATCATAAGCATGAAAAATCAGAACTTTTTATAGTATAAAGTTAAGCTTAAATCAGTATGCAAATAGGTCTAAAAGCTTAAGCCAAAATAAGGGATTAAAAGGTTAGTTTTTCACCCTTGAAGAACACCTTCAAGAACACAACTCCAGCAACTTTTCTGAGCTTAAACCACTCCAAGAACTCTAAAACCAACTCCTAAGGACCTCAGCAACCAAAGGATGGTGTTCTAGTAGGTGTTTGTGTGCAATAGTGTGAAGATTTTACACTTTTGAGCACAAACAAGAGCAAAAGGAGAGAGAGAGGTAAAATCTAGAGAGATATATATATATCTTGTATATCAAATTCTCAGAACCTCTGGAAAGGGAGAGGGGCCTCCCTTCTTATAGAATTTCAATTCTCAAGCTTGTTCAACAAGCTTGAGTCTTGAATGCAATCCCTCCATACATGTGTATGGAGGATGAGAATTGTGCTCCCCAGCTGTCACAGCTGGCACAGAATATCTGCAAAAAGCAGATGGAAAGGTCTCAGCCAGAAAATATGGCCGATCGACCAAAAAGAGTGCCGATCGGCCAACACTTATGGCCGATGGCAAGAAAACATGGCCGATGGTACAAAGCCTTAGCCGATGGGTTGAGGGGATGGCCAACAAGCCACCCTCTTCCCTCAGAAGCAAAACCACAAGTCCTTGGTCCACAACCAAGCACAAAACAAACAAGTCGAGAGATCTTGAGGCAAGGCGCACGACCGAGACCTCCGGGAACTCAAAACGAACACGAGCATGGATGATCACCGAGTGTTCAAACGATGACGTCCAAGTCTTGAGGACGGTCAAAAATGGAGTGTCTACACAAGGTATAAAGAAGGATAAACCACCCCTCAACCCTTATTGGCCTTAAACCACAAGCTTTAGCCCAAAAATACAGAGTTTAGACAGCCCAAAAATAGTGAAAAAACAGTAAGAAAAAGAGTGATTAAAACAAGTAGAGAAGCAAAGCTTTATACCTCTTGAAGAGGATATCACTTTCAAGCAATAAAACCACACAAACACACCCTCAAAAGCTCAAAGAAGGCTCAAAGATACCTCAGCTCAAAGATAGAGAGGTTTGGTGAAGAGTGTATAGGCAAAGGTGAAGAAACTTGCCAAAGAGAGAAAAAATTGTAGAGAGAGAGGAAAAATTTTGCTTCAAAATTTTTCTAACCTCCAAAGCAAGATGGGAGGTCCTCTATATATAGAAAAACATAAACCTCCCTCAAAAACATCCATCCATACACGTGGGAGCAGATGCATGCATCTATGCAAACAACTGGCACAGCTGGCAGAAAATATCTACAAAACACATTTGTGGGCGGCAGGCCACTACTTCTAGCCGGCAACCAGAAGCAGTGGCCGGCAGGCTACAAGAGGTTGCAGGTTTGAAAATCTATGGTTTTTATCCAAAAAGAGGGCAACAGGTGTGTAGGGTTTGAAGGCTCAAAACTGTGGCATTCCACTGAGGACTTCGAGCACTTGTCAAGCACATACACTCATCATTGGGTGTGCAAATGGTGACATCCAAGTCGTAAGGGTCATCAAAAATGGAGTGTCTACAGCTATCAATGGTGAAGGGATGGTGGATCTAGAGTTCACATCTGGAAAAGTCTTAAGTCTTAAAATGTTTATCATGTACCTAATGTCAAGAAAAACCTTGTATCTATAAGCTTGCTTAATAGGCATGGTTTCAAGTTAGTATTTGAGTCAGACAAATTTGTCCTGTCTAAGGGTGGGTTTTTTGTTGGGAAGGGCTACATGTATCAAGAAATGTTCAAACTTAAGGTTATCAATAATACATCTATATTTGCTTATATTGTTGATTCTCTTTCATTATAGCATGCTCGTTTAGGTCATATTAATACTAGGAAGTTGCATGATATGGTTAATTTAGATTTAATTCCTAAGTATGATATTGATATGTTTGAAAATGCAAATTTTGTATGCAATCTAAAATTACATGCATTCCATTTCCTAAAGTAGATAAAACCACATCTCTGCTTGAACTTGTGCATAGTGATGTATGTAACATGCATAGTACCCCCACTAGAGGTGGTAAGAAATATTTTGTAACATTCATTGATGATTTTTCTAAGTACTGTCATATCTATCTTTTGCATTCAAAAAACAAGGTGCTTAATAAATTCAAGATTTTTAAGACAGAAGTAGAAAATCAGTGTAATGTCAAAATAAAGAGACTTAGGTCTAATAGAGGCGGTGAATACTATTTTTTAGAATATTGTGAAAATGTTGGTATTATTCATGAGAAGTCTGCACCCTACACATCACAACAAAATGGTGTAGCTAAAAGAAAGAATAAGACATTAACAGAAATGATTAATGCTATGCTTTCTTACTCCAGTTTAAGTTCTGACTTTTGGGGTGAAACCTTGCTCACTACCTGCCACATACTCAATAGAATTCCTCTCAAGGGAAGAAATGTTACTCCTTATGAACTTTAGAAAAACAAGAAACCTAATCTAGGTTACTTAAAAACATGGGGCTGTAGAGCAATAGTCAGATTGCCTGAACCTAAAAGGAAAAAATTAGGTGAAAAAGGAATTGAATGCATATTCCTTGGCTATGCTATACATAGCAAAACATATAGGTTTCTGGTAGTAGAGCCCAATGGTTTAGTAAAAAAAATACCACCATTGAATCACGTGAAGCGGTATTTTATGAGAATCGTTTCACAACCATTCCAAGGTTGGATTCTAATCTAAAAAATGAATCAACTCATTTGATGTCTACAGAGGAAAGTGAACGACTTGAACCCATTGAGCCTAATGAACCTAATGAGCCTGTCGAGTTAAGAAAGAGTAAGAGGGCTAGGGTTGAAAAGTTATTTGGCCCTAATTTCATTGTTTACCTTGTAGAAGAACAAGGAAAGCTTATTTTAAGCAAACAATGACTTCTTTGAATATGGATTCAGATCCATTAACCTTTGAGGAGGCTATGAAGTCTCAAGATGTTGTTTTCTGGAAAGAAGCAATAAATGATGAGATGAATTCTATCATGGATAACAATACTTGGATATTTGTTGATTTCCCACCAGGATCCAAACAATTGGTCGTAAATGGATTAGGGGTGGGCAACGGTTTATCCGACCCGCAAAACCCACCCAATCCGCCCAACCCGCATATAAATGGGCGGTTTCACAAACACAATGCGAGTGGATGCGGTTTGGAATATGCATGTTTGCGGGTTGCGGGCGGGTTACAAGTTTAACCCGCTCGCACTTTTTTTTTTTTTTTTTTTTTTAAAAAAAATCTCAACCGTTGATTTCATTCCTATATCTTACCTAGATTTTTTTGCCCAAAACAAAACACCCTTTATTCTTTGAACTTACTCTCGCATTACATTTGCTAATAGTATTATATCAACTGAAACTAAATAAAAATTGATCATATTATTATTGTTTCATAACTGAACTTGTCCCTGATGATTGTAGTTGTGTTAGTTTATGATTTGATTTAGGATTTTGAATGATTTGTTTGTGTTATGAATTGATGTTTTTAATTTTATAAGTTTTAATTCGTTAATCATTAATGTTGGAGCATTTTAGAAAATGGAAGGAAAATGACCCAAAATAAATATTTACAAAATGGGAAGAGAAAAAAAAAGGCTTAAAAATAAATTTTTGAAGAAAAAAGTCCAATCCGCAAACTGCCCATCATCCGTGAACCCTATCCGCACAAACCATAAATCGCACTACGAGCGGTTGTGGGTTGACTTTTTTCTAAACTGCATAGATGCGGGCGGGTACAAACCGATCCGTAAACCGTCCAAATCTGAACCGTAGACACCCCTAAAATGGATTTTCAAAAGGAAAATGAAAGTTAATGGCATAATTAACAAGTTCAAAGCAAGATTAGTTGCTAAGGGTTTTACTCAAAATAAGGGTATCGATTATTTTGATACATATGCTCCGGTGGCCAGAATCGCCACCATTCGAGTGTTGATTGCCTTAGCCTCAATCTACAAGCTTGAAATCCATCAAATGGATGTTAAGACCGCTTTCCTAAATGGAGAGTTAGATGAGGAAATCTACATGCAACAACCGGAAGGATTTGTTGTACAGGGTCAAAAATACAAAGTGTGTAAACTCGTGAAGTCACTATATGGACTGAAACAAGCTCCAAAATAGTGGCATGCGAAATTTGACAAAGTAATAGTGTCAAATGGTTTTAGGATACATGAATCTGATAAGTGTGTGTATAGTGAGTTTACTGGTAATAGAGGTGTAATCATATGCCTATATGTAGATGACATGCTTATTTTTGGTACTGACAATGATGTCATTGAAAGTACTAAAAGTTTCTTATCGTCTAGCTTTAGTATGAAAGACATGGGCTTGGCTAATATAATTCTGGGTATTAAGATCAAACGAGAGGACAATTATTTGATTCTTACCCAGTCTCACTATATTGAGAAAATTATTAACAAAATTTAATTAATATAATTGTACACCCATGTCTACACCTTTTGATTCAAATTTGAAATTGTATCCTAATACTGGAAGAATTGTTGATCAGCTAGAATACTCAAGAGTAATAGGTAGCCTGATGTATGCCATGACTTGCAATAGACCTGATATTGTATTTGCAGTGGGAAAACTTAGTAGATACACTAGTAATCCCAGTAGTGTGCATTGGCATGCTGTTAACCGAATACTTAGGTACTTGAGGAAAACAATAGACTATGGAATAGTCTATAATGGCTATCCATCAGTGCTAGAAGGATTCACGGATGCCAGTTGGATAACTGACCATGAAGATAACTCGTCCACGAGTGGTTGGATTTTTATTCTTGGAGGAGAAACTATCTCCTGGGGTTCTAAGAAGCAAACCTACATAATAGACTCAACCATGGCGTTTGAGTTTGTAGCATTAGCTTCTTGTAGCAAAGAAGCAGAGTGGCTAAGGAATCTCTTGTTAGAGATTAAGATATGGCCAAAACCTATGCCACCAATATCTTTGTATTGTGATAGTAAAGCAACTCTATCATAGGCCTATAGCCATGTCTATAATGGGAAGTGCAGGCATATAGGACCGAGACATAGCTATGTTAGGCAGTTAATCACAGAAGGTGTGATTACCATTAGTTATGTAAAGTCAAGTGAAAACTTGGCTGACTCCTTAACAAAAGGACTTACAAGGGATTTGGTGTGGAAAACATCAGAGGGGATGGGTCTTAAGCCCACTTAACATAATCACTCCTGGTGGAAACTCGACTCAACGCTTGAAGAAACATCAAGTCTTGAGTTCAATGAGCCCAAGTACACCATATGTCGTGATTGCAAGCACTTAGTTTTATTTCACTTTCATCCTAAGGTTGAAGTGCTTGGTACCTGTAATGTGAGAAGAAGAGAATGAGTTGGCAAACTCTTAATAAGCTTACAACTAGATTGTTAGGGTATTGTAAATTACAGGGGTACTCTCAGTAAGCTTACCTATGTGAGTGTAGGCGGTGGTGTTGCTTCTTATGAGTCCAAGGGCTTGACTCTAGAGCGCTCATGAAACAGGATATAGACACAAGGCCAATCCACGTGTCGGTTTGTTTGAATAATTGAAGTAACCTATATTGTGCGTAAGACATGTCCGATTAGTCGTACAATATCGCTAGTTCAAAGACGAGTCTACTATGCCATCTTGACTAACTTTGAGGCATCTTCACTAAGTGAATGATTCAAATCGTAAGATATCTTCACCTATGCATAAGACTGCCAAGTGAACCAAGAATCATTATCTGATATTTTAAAAATGGTAGGGGAATATTGGGGAATGTTCAAAATGGGTTTTCAAAATTATTGTTTAATTTTTGGGTGTTTTCAAAACCTTCCATGTTTTTCTTTGGAAAGCATGAAATAAGCTTGGGGACTTTGTCCCACATCGGAAAAACAGGAAAACATAGAGCACTTAATAAAGTGCTACATGGAATATTCCTTTGAATATGGAATTGTGAGGCGAAAGCTAGTGTGCATGCACTCACACCGCAAGGATGGTGCTCCGCACCATCCGCACACGCACACGCGCACACGCGTGGCATGGGCAGTAGGCTGTGGCGTTTGATAGCGCACTTTGCACTTAGCACAGACGCATCGGCGCAAGGCGCCATGAGGGCGCGCGATCGTGAGGCTAAGATGACACCCAATCGTGATCAGGTATGATCAGTCAAAGCATCTGTTCGGTGTGGGATTGATCTGCACCATAGATCGTCGATCTAACGGTTAGATCTAATTGGATGCAATCAAGGGATATGACCATTCGATCAGGTGCATCAAGGCCTATAAATAGGATGCGAAATCAGTCATTTCATTCCATCTAAAAATCCAGAAGCATTCCTGCAATTCTCTCTCTCTCCCTCTTGATTTTGAGTTTTCGATCAAAAGTTTCTTACGCAAGTTTCTGCTTTTCTTATTGGTAATCAAATTCTGTAGACTTGATTATCAGCGTCTTGGTTTTCTTGATTATATCAAGAGTATTATGATCTACTGTCGTCAGTGAAAACGCCAGTAAACTTGATCTTTAGATCAGGCTTCATTGTATCTTGGAGGCGAATTTGTTGTAACCCCCTGCATACCATTTGGTAGGTGCAAATATTGTCTTTAGGAAAGCGACTTGAAGCACCAAATTTTCTGTTCTACATAGACCAGACCATCGCCAAGTTTTGAAGACCCGAAGACCACCAACTGAAGAATTCGAGACGAATTGTTCCAATAACACGGACTCTTCAAAATAAATCAAATACCTACGTAGGACATCCGACACTCAGACAAGGGTATGTGATATGCGTCGGATACTTTTTAATGGATACTTCTTATATAATTGTACATACCACTATTACTATATGTACATATTGTTGTATAATTGCTAGAAATATCTTTTTGACAATGTAAGTTACATATAGTATCATTTTATTTCACATACTTGATTAGAAATATAAAAACATGATTTTTTTTTTTTTTTTTGTCGAATTCTTGCACCCTTAAATTTATAATTTGATGAGTCCAACACCCAAATCCATACTCGTACCCGACACCTGTACCCGAGTCCATGTATCATAGCTCTTGAATACTTCAAGTTGTGTTAGTATAATATGTCTTGTTACAACCATATAGATTCCTTGATTTTAAAACAATCATGCTCTTTTTCTAGGATTAAAAATTATGCTCATGTTTAAGGAGGATTGTTATGCACTAATCGTATTTTCTTTTTTTTTATGAAGAAAAAAAAAACTATTTTTTAAGATGGCTTCTTAATAGATAAGGCCTTTGACAAGTCTTTTTCTGGTATTATTTTGGAAGAACTTAAATAAATGAACACGGCATAGGCTGTGAAGCGTTGTATTTGACTGACTTTCAGCAAGACTTTTTTACGATAAGGGCCCTAGATATCTTTACGTATATCATATTTTTTAAATTGAGTGATTAAATGAAACACAATGTTTGACAACAAGACAAATATATACATGTCATATTTGATTCATTGCTTGATCAAATTAAACTAAAAGCAGAGAGATAGATTACAACGATTGTTCTTGCATTTTGCTTTTTGTATTATTTTGGTCCCTATTACACTTTTAATCGACTTAGTTTTGTCACTTAATTTTAATTTTGCGTCAATTTGGTTCAATTGATGACATTGGTTGGGATTTTTTACGACAAATAGTCACTGCGTTGGTAGAGGTTAACTCACTAATTTGAGCAAGTTTACAAATATTGCTCCTAAAAACATGACACATGACCATTCACGTGCGCTCTTTCCATCTACTGGGTGTAATCAATTGGACTGAAATTGAGCCAATTGAAAGTATAAGGACAAAAATGACACAAGACTTGAAGTACATGGACTATCAGCGTATTTTGGCCTATACAAAATTAGAGTAAGATCACTACGTTGGTAAAAAATTGTTGTATTGTTTTGAAATTGTCAAAACTCAGCTGTAGAAGCAGAACTTCCTAGCAGAACATTACTGGATAGCCTAAAAACAGTGATTAAAACAAGTGCTCTCAGTAAATTGTTGTTGCAACTATATATTAATCATTCTCAACCGGTTCACTCTCTCTTCTTCTCTTCGCTTGTTGATTGATATGTTTTTTTTTGTAAGTACTTACATGAAATTAAACTAAATTTTTTGTGCTTTGTATTTTCATTTTTTTACAGGTCATGGTATAACTACAGATGTGGAGGCTAGTTACACTACAAGGATTACCATTTATAATCATCCAAATCCTAAAAATCTTCCATTTATTTTCTTCTGGGGAACGTATTGTCATCATATTCACTCTACTTATTTCCGTTGTATTCCTTCTCGTGTACTTCTTCTATCAGGTATTCAATTTAGGCATTTATGATCGCAAAAACAATACAAACACCTTTTTCTTCTGGAAAAGTGCACAGGCATATTCATCACCCTGCTAGCACTGCATTTTGTGCACTTTCATAGAAAAAAAAATGTTGTGTTTGTTTTGTTATTGTTTAATTTTGTGAAATTTCTCTTCTTCTTTTTTTTTTTTTTTTTTTTGTAGCATTATTGTTTATATATTTGTAATGATTATTTTGTTTTGAAAAATATTGCACTGCGTTTTGTGCACTTTCGTACTAAAATTTCTCTGTTTGTTATGTTATTGTTTAGTTTCGTGTAATTTCACTGTATGTAGCATTATTGTTTATATCTTTGTAACAATTATTTGTTTTGAAAAATCATGCAAATTTTCTAGCCTTGGATCCAAAAGCGAAGGCTAGAATATGTAAAACATGAGCATTTAGAAATAGACATTTTAAGACACGTGCAAAAGCATGCACTCAGAAAACTCCTCACTGAAGACGGTACACCAAATGTATCAACAATTAGAAGGTAATATTTTCAAGAAAATATTTTTTTTTTTTGTGGTGTTTGTATGTGTCAAGTTCTTAATTTTCCGTACAAAATGTATTGAATTTTAGGCTATTTGAGAAGTAGATCAAGATGGCGATAATAAGATAACATTCGGTGAACTAAAAAAATTTCTTCATGAAATCAAGTATAAAATATGGTATATGTAGATAAAGATATAGTGGTGTCCGAGGTGTTGAAAGAATTCAATCTTGACGGTGACAAGACGATTACCATGGATGAGTTTGTCAATGGATCACAAAATGGCTTGACGATGCAAAGCGATCAATGGATAAAGAATATCACTCGGTAAAATCATTAAAAGATTTATATAAGGTAAATTCATCTATATGAATTCTACACGTGGATTCGTTCGTATTCATTTATGATTCATTTTGTTTTTGCAGATTATTTGAAAACATTGATCGTGACAAAGATAATTGCATATCGCAATCTAAGTTAAAACAACTGGTTATGAATATCAAGTTTCGTAATATGCCTTTAGAAGCAGGTGAAGCGGTTGAAAAAATAATGGAAGAGCTTGACATAAATGGAGATAAAGTGCTTAATGAGGAGGAGTTTGTCGCTGGTTTCTCAAAACGGCTCAACACAGCCAATAACCAAACTCCCAACTCAATAGAGTCTGTGGATGAAATAAAGCAAGTTAGTATTGTTTTCTATTTTCTGTTTTCATTTTTCGGAAAACACTTCCTCATCTTTACTATTTTCTGTAAAACACTTCCTAATCTTTATTATTCTCGATCAATGCTATATGGAAGCATATGGAATGAACAAAAAACACAAGGACAATTATAACATTATGGGGAAAAAAATTATCTGATTTTTATGACTCAATCAATAGTTGATTTGTCTAAAGGCTTATAACCTAATTTGTAGTAAACGTTATTAGGCGACCAAGTCACAATTCACGTCCCAAATCAAGCCAAAATTACCCAAATTTACTTCCCACAAAAATCGTGATTCAAAATGGATCTATCTAGAACCCCGAAATTAAGCATTCAAATTTTTTCAAAAAGAAAAGAAAATTTCTTAATTTAGAGACCTAAATGATGGACTTCACCCAAAATTCAACAAAGATCACTCCTAAGAAATGAGTTGTACTTGTTGGGCTGCCTCGAATCAAATATAGGTGTTTTGGGCTTGATTTGACAACCTTGAAAAATCAACAAAATCACCTCATTTTTTCCGATCAAACTGCTCAATGAATTTATTGTCAGTCACCACTGCATCACTAGTTATCATTATTCTGACAAGAAATGTTTTGGGTTATGCAGAAAAAATGGGAAGAGACAGACATGTCGGTAGAAGATGGACGTGTTGATACATCTCCATGGGCATGGATAAAGGCTATAATGCTTTTGGTGGTAGGAATTGCTCTAGCAGAACCACTGATACATAGTGTTCAATACTTCTCCAAATCAGCAAGCATACCATCTTTCTTCATAGCATTTATCATAGTCCCATTGGCTACCAATGCTAGAGGTTCAATATCAGCGATCAAAGCGCGAGTTGGAAGAATCCAAGAACTACTTCTCTCACATTTTCTGAGGTTTTTGTTCCTTCTTTTGTATCTCCATTTGAAGCAAAACAAGGAAAACTAGAACTAGAAAACATAATAGTTAGAATGGTTTTTTTTTTTTTTTTGCCGCTCTAAATTTTAGTTTTTTTTTATGACTATATGTAACACTACAAAAATTTCGGTTTTTTGCAACGGCACAGTGCCGTCGCTAATACTCTTAATGCCGTCTCAAAAAAGTTTTAGCGACGGCAAATGGGGTCACAACAGAAGGCGTTGCAAAAACCTTTTAGCGACGGCATCATGCTGTCACCTTTTTTTAGCGACGGCAATTGTTACCTTTTGCCGACGGCAATTTACTATCACATATAATATGTAAAAAAGTCCGACCTTTTGTGACGGCACCTTTTTACCGTCGCTAAAAGTTTTTTTTGAGACGGCAAAAAATATTGTCGCAAATGGTTTTGTTTTTTTGCAACGGCATGCCCACTACAGCCAATGGTTCTAATATTTTTTGCAACGGTATGGTGCCGTCGCAAAAAAAAAAATGCAATATAATTATTAAAAATATTAAAATTACATGTTACCATCGCAAAAAATAAATAAATAAATAAACTGCAATATAATTATTAAAATTACCTATTTTTGGCGACGGTGTGGTGCCATTGCAAAATATATATATTATTATTATTAAAAATATTAAAATTACCTATATTAAATGAAAAACAATTGAAAAAGAAACCAATAATTGCATAATAATATAAAAATTCCTGTATAGAAAAAATAATTTCTTCCATAATAAAAATATTATGGCATTCATAACTACACATCAACAAAATTACCCCACTATATAATGTTCCGTAATACATATATAATGTTTAAATACATAATATTGTTCATATTTCAAAATAACATAAACCAAAATTACAAGTTTTGCTCATCATTCTCCGTGGGTAACAAAAACAAAAATTAGTCACATTCTTCACAGACATGTATTCCACAAGAAGCAAACTCCTACTCGAGAAATATCTGAAAACAAAAAATAAATATAATTAATGAAAATATAATTATCTGTTAATATGTTAATTACAAAAAAACATAAAAATTTAACTACTTTACAATTATAAAGATAATTAAGTAAATAATTTTACCTAACCGAAATCCGGCTCTAACTCCCAAACCGGGAACCCGATTCCCGTCTTCTCCCACAAGTCTCTCGTGCCTAGGCGGTCGTGTGTGCCAAATTTCGTGCTACTTCAACGCCGTTTGGTGATTTTGGGGCGTTAACACATTGAATTCTAAGTTTCTTAAGAAACTAGTTTATCTAGAGTGAAATCCGACCCTAACTCCCAAACCAGGAATCCGATTCGAGTCCCGTCTTCTCCCACAAGTCTCTCGTGCCTAGGCGGTCGTGTGTGCCAAGTTTCATGCTACTCCGATTCCATTTGGTTATTTTGGGGTGTTAACATTTGAATTCTAAGTTTCTTAAGAAACTAGTTTGCCTAGAGTGAAATCCGGCCTTAACTCCCAAATTGGGAACCCGATTCGAGTCCCGTCTTCTCCCACAAGTCTCTCGTGCCTAGGCGGTCCTGTGTGCCAAGTTTCGTACTACTGACGCCGTTTGGTGATTTTGGGGCATTAACATCTCAAATTCTAAGTTTCTTAAGAAACTAGTTTGTTTCTTAAGAGTGAAATTCAGCTCTAACTCCAAACCAGGAATTCAATTCAAGTCCCGTCTTCTCTCACAAGTCTATCATGCCTAGGCGGTCGTGTGTGCCAAGTTTCGTGCTACTCCAACGCCATTTGGTGATTTTACGGCATTAACAACTCAAATTCTATGTTTCTTAAGAAACTAGCTTGTTTCTAAATAGTGAAATCCAGCTCTAACTCCTAAACGGAAACCTGATTTGAGTCCCGTCTTCTCCCACAAGTCTCTCGTGCCTAGGAGGTCGTGTGCACCAAGTTTCATACTACTCTGACGCCGTTTGGTGATTTTGGGGCATTAACACCTCAAATTCTAAGTTTCTTAAGAAACTAGTTTGCCTAGAGTGAAATTCGGTCCTAACTCCCAAACCGGGAACCCGATTCGAGTCGCGTCTTCTCCCGCAAGTCTCTCGTGCCTAGACGGTCGTGTGTGCCAAGTTTCGTGCTACTCCGACGCCGTTTGGTGATTTTGGGGCATTAACACCTCAAATTCTAAGTTTCTTAAGAAACTAGTTTGTTTCTTAAGAGTGAAATCCGGCTATAACTCCCAAACCGGGAACCTAATTTGAGTCTCATCTTCTCCCACAAGTCTCTCGTGTCTAGGCGGTCGTGTGTGTCAAGTTTCGTGCTAATTCGACACCATTTGGTGATTTTGGGGCGTTAACATCTTGAATTCTAAGTTTCTTAAGAAACTAGTTTGCCTATAGTGAAATCGACCCTAACTTCCAAACCAGAAACCCGATTCGAGTCGTGTCTTCTCCCACAAGTCTCTCATGCCTAGGCGGTCATGTATACTAAGTTTCATGCTACTCCGACGCCGTTTGGTATTTTGGGGCATTAACACCTCAAATTCTAAGTTTCTTAAGAAACTAGTTTGTTTCTTAAGTGTGAAATCCAGCTCTAACTCCCAAACCGAGAATCCGATTCGAGTCTCGTCTTCTCCCACAAGTCTCTCATGCCTAGGCGGTCGTGTGTGTCAAGTTTTGTGCTACTCCGATGTCGTTTGGTGATTTTGGGGCATTAACACCTCAAATTCTAAGTTTCTTAAGAAACTAGTTTGTTTCTTAAAAGTGAAATCCGGCTCTAACTCCCAAACTAGGAATCCGATTTGAGTCTCGTCTTCTCCCACAAGTCTCTCATGCCTAGGTGCTCGTATATGCCAAGTTTCGTGCTACAATAAAACCCAGAGCTCCTCAATGTTAGTTTGGAAAAGTACTCAAAATCAGAAAAAATAAAATTAAAAAATAAAAATAAAAATCTTATAAACAACTTAGAGGCTTCTCCATCAATGACAGTTGCAGCATGATATCATCTCGCAAATAGTATAGTGGTTTGGTTTTGATTTGAACTGGATTGAAACATTTATCTTGAGTATTAATATATGAATACATTCAAACATTGGAAGACCTAACCAAATTAGCATGAATAGGTAAAGAATACATATCAATTGATCCAATTCTAAAATTCAGTGCTAAGAATGGGAAGGAACTATTATATAACTCACATTCACACTCCATTTTCTTGTTGAAAAACATGGATTATTTTGGAAATTAGTTGTACAGAAGCTTAAGTTTTCTAGTCAACAACACAAATCCTTATTTCCATGTAAGGGTCATCTGTTTTAATTCCTGTATGGAGTATGCAGTGTTCATTAGCACCAAAAAGCTAAAGCTAGAGGCTAGAAATTTTCATCAGCAACCCCGACCAAAATGCATATTATTTAGGCCAACTCTCAAGTTCAAATATATGTGTGTGTGTGTGTGTGTGTGTGTGTGTGTGTGTGTGTGTGTGCTCAAAATAATTGAATTGCATCAACTGGAAATGCAAAAAGGAGGGGAAATTTAGCTGACACAAATTTATGACGCAATCAGCTTCCTCTTTGATGAATCTGATGGTGCATCTTCTTGGCAAAGAAAATTATTTCCTGCATATGCAAGTGAACTTCAAGTGACAAATTAACCAAAATCAACAATGAAAATTACTTTGCTCTACTATAAATATGCATGTGCTTGAGGCAAAGTTGTTTTAGTAGTTATCGTGAACTTAATCATTTCATGGGAGAAATAAACAAATCGATCTGCTAAGTTTTCTATAATTAGAGAAGCAAAAAAATTGAAATTTGAAATATGACAGCTATTTGAACAAAGCTTGTGATATGATATATCATATTACAAAAATAAAAATATTATAAATTGAAAAATAATAATAGCTAAGTTGGAATTGGATTGTAAAACTATAAAATTATTTCAACATTAATGTTTAGTTGGTGCCACACTCATCATGATTTAATTGTATTGTGAAAAATTAGCTGATGTGATGAATTATAGTTTCAAAGGCATTGATGGAAAGATATGTGCTATAGTATCTTGAAAAAAAGATCTTCAAAAGCAATATTTTCTTTGGTAAGCTAAAGTAAGCATGGCTGAACACGATAACTTCTTCAAATTCTGATTAAGGAAACAAATATATCAACATTCAAAAAACGAACAAAAAAGAATGTAGAAAGAAAATGTGTTGCTTTCGATCATGATTAAACACTCTAAACATCTCCGTGGCAAGCAGGGGAAGAAGCATTTGTGGTTTTTCCTGATTTAATTTAGTAAATGCCCATTATGTTTTGTTCTTCCATGGACTCATTTATTTCATGTTTTGTACAAATTCCTTATATTCAAACTCCTAACTCAAACCCAGTTGGTTTTTACTATATTCACATCTCAACTACTAGAAATCCCAAATAAATACTGATATTTCAATGGGACGCTAAATGCTTAAAACCCCAGCTGTGACATTAACTCATTATCTACCAATATTATATCCTTTTCCATTGGAAACACATAATCAATACTCCATTTAAACTAACAGAACTTATTTCCATTTAAAGCCTTAAAAATAAACCAACAAAAATCAAATAAAATGAAAATTTGGGACCCCCAGCTATAATTAGTCCTTATTATTTGAGTTTCTAGAGCATAAAATGCAAAACCCTTTCAAAGAATTGAACTTCTAGAAAAAGAAAAAGAAAAAAAAAACCATATAAGAAAAAAAAAATTGGGATTACAAAGGAAATGATTACCACTCAACACGAACCCATAAATCAAAACAAATTAATGAGTACAAATAATGTAATATACTGAAAGATTGGACAAAGAAAAATTAAAACACATATTGAGAGAGAGAGAGAAAGAGATGAGAAGGAAGAAATACCTGTTGAGAAATTTCATTTTGCAGAGATGGTCTTGGTTTCATTGTTGAAGGTGGGTCTTGAGAAGCAGATACTTTTTTTTGAAGGTCGGTTTCATTGTTGAATGTGGGTCTTAAAACACATATATAACATGCTGCTTCTTTTTTTTTCAGAAACTTTTTTTTTTTTTTTTTTTGGTTCATAACATTTGTTTGGTGTTTTAGTGGGTGCCACAGTTTGGTCCCCAAAGTGAAATCATCTTCACCTGATATTCTAGAATTATTATGAATCATTTGATCAACACACAAAACAGAAAGGAAAAATAAGCAGAGCATTTTTTTTTTTTCCAGAAAAATAGAGAGAAAAAAAACTCAGATTTGAAAAAAAAAATTACAGCAATTTTCAAAACTCAGATTTGAATATATCTCCTCAAAATCCATTACAAAACTCAGATTTTAATAAGATTGAAAACCCTTTACAAACCATGTGTCCAATACAAGGGAAAAAATATATATCTTCTCTTTCCAGCCCTAGAAAACACAGAAACAACAAATCAAGAAGCAAAAGGTCCAAATCTAGAGAACCATTTCGTCAAAAAACACTACAAAGAAACCCAAAATAGAGAATAAAGGAAAGAGACAGTAAAAAGAGAAAGCACGTACCAAATCGGCGAGCGGAGAAGATGCGGTGGCGACCGGCAAGGCTACTAGTGGCGGCGGCGACAGGCAAGGCTAATAGAGGCGACGGCGATTACAACAAAAAAGGTCTATAGTGACGAAAACGCGTGACGAAAAAATATTTCGTCTCCAAATATGCATGTTTTAGTGATGAAAATAAGATTTCGTCTCCAATTGTACTATTTTTAGAGACGAAAATCAATTTTCGTCACCAAATGCTTAAAATCAAACAAAACAATAGGTGACGAAAATTTTATTCGTCTCTAAATTTTTTTTTTCGTCACAAAACAATTTCCCGCCCTTGGAAAATTTGATGGAAGATTAGCGCCATTTTGGAGACGAAATTTTTCGTCACCATTGTAAAAAATTTTAGAGAGGAAATAATTTCGTCACCAAATGTATTATTTTTAGAGAGGAAAACAAAATTTCGTCACCAAATGCGTAAAATCAATAAAAAATAAAATTGAACCATAGATATCTCTCTCTGTCACTCCCTCACCCATATATCTCCGTCACACCGTCCGTTCATCTTTATCACATCGGTCAACCCGCACGTCACCGGCTGGTTCTCTCTCTCTCTCTCTCTCTCTCTCTCTCTCTCTCTCTCTCTCTCTCTCGCTCCCTGTTTTCGCTTCACTCTCTCTCCCCTGCCCTCTTCTCGCTTTTCTGAGCTCCCTCTTCCCTCTTCTCACTTTTCCAACCTCCGAGTGGTGCCAAAATTTTAAAACTTTTGGTGAGAAAAAAATTTGTCATTAATTATAAAATTATTAGTGAGAAATATATTTTCGTCACCATTAATTTTACATTTTTTTTATAATTTTTTTAAATATTTAAGATTATTTGGTGAGAAATATTTTCGTTATTAATAATTTTTAATATTTTGAGACCTTTTAGTGAGGAAATAATTTTTCACTAATTTTGGAGGGAAAATTTTGACAAATTGGATTGTAATGAAAAAAAATAGACTACTAATTTTTTTCTCTTTTTTTTGTTGTGTGTGGTGTGTGTGTGTTATCAGTTTTCC
Organism: Camellia japonica; assembly: GCA_030407325.1. NCBI lineage: Eukaryota > Viridiplantae > Streptophyta > Magnoliopsida > Ericales > Theaceae > Camellia > Camellia japonica. The sequence continues at coordinate 29,131,530 of JAPPVO010000031.1, forward strand.
TTTTATATCTCTCTCTCACTACAACAAATTGCAACTTTGGTAACTAAAAAATTTCATAAAATACCTAGATTTATTTTTTGGTCAGAATACTTTCACATTACTGCCCAATTATGATTTATTTTTATTTTTTTCATATTTTTCTATGTCTTTACATGCACCCAAAATTACAGCGCCAATATTTTTTTTGATTTAGTGTCTAAATTGAATAATATCAAAATTTCAGTCCAAAATAACTTTTCATCTCCTTGATTACACTACTACAAAAACGGTGAAAGATCACACTTTGACAAATAAAAATATCTCATTTTATTGAAAGTGTGATAAAAAAATAGATTGATATTTTAATTACACTTAATTTGATTAAGTGTGATAATATTTATTTTTTATGTCACTTTTCAATTAAGTGTGATGATATATATTTTTTAATCACACTTTCTAATTAACATGTGATTAAAGATCACATAAGAAGAATTAAAAATATCTCACTTTTATTAAAAATATAATTAAAAAAATTAAAATAATTTTTTAATCACACTTAATTTAATAAGTGAGATAATATTTTTTTCTTAAGCACACATTTTAAATAAGCATGATTATATATATTTATTTTACTACTGTATCTCTCTTCCCCTCTCTCTCTCTCTCTCTCTCACACACACACACACACACACACACACACAATCAATTCCCAAATTAAACCTAACATACCCACCCCTCGTATCTCACCGTATTCAACATTTGTCTCACACTCATCTCTTGCTCCTCCACTGCACCGCACTCATCTCTTGCTCTTCCACAACGCCGATCGCCATCGCCATTACCTCTAGTAGCCTTGCCGATCGCCACCGCCGTTAGTAGCCTTGCCAATCTCTACACTCCTCTGTATCGAACGATTCGACCTCTCTGCAATCTCTCTCTTTTCTCTCTCTGCACCATCATCACTGCCTTCATCTCTCTCTTCCTGGTAAGCACTCTCTGCCTCTCTTTCTCTGTGTATTCTATGTGTTCATATATATATGTATATATATATTTATGTATGTATGTTTATATAATCTCCTTCATTTTCCCTACAAGAATGAGGAATTTAGGGTTTGGGACACAAGAAGATGAAAATAAGAAAACTGAAGATATTTTGTTTCCTTATATATGTGTTTAATGTTAGAAATAAGGATATATTCATTAGATTTCCAACAGATAAACAATTTGATTTTATTTGATTTTTATATTTTTTTTTGATATTGGAATTTCTCATTAGCTTGTTTGATTGGTTCTTGTAATGCTTTTAGAAAATAAATTTGATTTATGATTCCTATTTGTGTTTAACATGATACAAATTTGGGGACTCTGCCCCTCTTGCCTTCTGATCTGCCCCTATGGATTACCTGAAAATCTATCTGCTAACATATACAAAACAATGACAAGCAAATTAGACTGTATGCTTTATATAATAAAATAGAATAGCTGGGTCATCATTTTAATTCATGGAAAAAAAAAACCCATTGTCAGCAGTCACCTTTCCTCCCAAATTAATCAACACTTGATTGATTTCAAGACTACCGAGTCCTTTTCAATTAACTTGAATTCTGTTGTTTCAATCTAAAGTATCAATTTTTTTTTGTTTTTTTTTTTTTTTAAGAATGATGAATAATGTTCCGGAATTCTAATATAAATCTTTTTAATTTCTAGAGGCATTTCATGTGGTGGAAGTTGATAGTCCTATTTTTCATGGTATCTGTCATAGTTTAAGGATGTGATTCAAACTGCTGCACTGTTTTCATGATTGTGCAGAGGCCTGAATTGTAATATAAATCTTGTTTGTATGCATCTATTCGTTATTGAAATTATTGGGATTATCACTCTTTGATCAGGTGTTAGCCTCCAAGTGTTCTGCACTTGGCTGGTTAGTTAAACGAATTTTCATAATATCACTCTTTGATCAGAATTTCAGAATGCTTTTCTAGGTCATTTGTTTGTTTATTTTTTATTTTTATTGCATTGACAACAGATGTGTACTAAAATAAGGCATTTTGATTGCATCAAACCTTAGAGGTGGTGCATTTATTAATGTGTCTGCGTGCAATGAGACTAAGGCTGAAGAGGATATGGATTGAATTCTTAATTAACAGTACACTTTTAGTCCCATTTTGCAACTTGAAGTAATGGATTTTGAAGATAACTCAATGTATAATATACATCATGTGCCATTATTTTTTAATCTGTAATTTTGTGTCCTATCTTTCCCTCTTTTAAAAAATTAATTTTTGGCCTTTTCTTTGCAGAAGAGACATAAGTTTGAATCACACTATTAGATCCTTCTATAGCGATCTTATTTCTTTACTGGTAAATCTTTCCATATGAAGAAGTAAGTATTGTAATGGTTCCAGTTGAGATAATAGTAGGTGCTTATATGATATGGATAATAAATTTCGATTATTCTATTTCTGTGAAGCATTACTATCCAATTATAGTTTACTCTATGGAAAATGACACTAGTAAACAAATGCCTCATTTGAATGTACAAGATATCATAATCCAAACCACCTTAGTAACGACTGCTCCCCCTATAGTAAGCAGTGGCAGCCCAATACTATCGGGGCCTTGGGTGAAATCTCAAATAGGACTCTTATATATATATATATATATATAAATAATATTTATTAATTTATTACATTGTAATTTTTTATTCTATCATTCATTTTCCTTGCATATCTATTTTAGTAATTAAGTGGTGTTTACTGTTTTCACCATAGGGATCTTTCGACGAGGAACAAATTTTTTTTTTTATTGGGCTTTTATGTATGAATTTGTTTTCCTTTTTCATTGGGCCTTTTGGATAAGATGTGTTTTATTAAGTTTTTATTATTGGGGCTCATGAACAAGAAGAACTTTTACTTTGTGGCTTTAGAAGATTACCTTACTCACCTAAGGGATGTGCTGACACTAGAAGTTAACAAATGATCTAACCTCCAGGTCCCTTGAGAGACTCAAATTTGAGGTCTTGAATCTTATCGTCATAGTCATGTCAAATATTGGTATGCGTCATAGTCATGTCAAATATTCTACAACCCATGCATAGAATGATTCAATCCTATGTGTGTACAAATTTAATTAGAAATCATAATCTATGATTGATATAATGTAATAAGTTGACAAAGCATACCATGGTGTGGTGTTATAGTTCATGACTGAATATTACTTGTTCTATTAGCATAGAATATCTAAGGTTGCCATTTTAGTGATGTGATTAGTCCCTGCAAAAATTTATGCACCATTGACTATTATTAATATCATTGATTTCATCTATAATAATGAGATTTAAATCTAATGAAGTTTTCATAGTGAGTAACAACCAGTCAATTTCTTACAGACCGTTGCAGAAGCAGTAGGCGATTGGTACTTTGGAAGAAGGGTGACCAAGGAAATTGACTGTGCATATCCTTGTGATTCTACCTGCCATAACTTGATATGCTGAAACCGTAAGGTTCAGTTCAGGTATTACCTTTTGATAAACGATTCAAGCTTGCTAATGATTCTCAAAAATACATTTGGAGTGCATGAACCTTGATTTTATTCATCTAATGCACAATTTTTTGAGTTTATTTAAGGTCCGATCAAGGATTTAATTATTAGGTGAAAAATATGAGCAGTTCTTTTTGCGAGAATTGCTCTCTTCTCTTTCTTACAAAAAGGATACAGAGTATTTACAGATAGTTGATGAGAATCATGTTAGTATATAATGGTGTATACCATTTGTACATTTAATCAAACATAGTTCTTCTTGAGAGAATTGCTAAGTCCAAAAATGTACTTTTCCACACTTAAGCTTGAAAATAGGCCTTCGGGGGCCAAAATCGTGCAACAGCCACGAGACGGCCTAGGGAACACCTCAAACACCTCGGGACGGACCAATGTGAGTTGTGGAAACTTACGGAACTAGCACAAGACTCCCGGTTTGAAAACTAAGTCTGAAAATGCACTTTTCCACACTTAAGCTTAAAAATAGGCCTTCGGGAGGCCAAAATCGTGCAATAGCCACGAGACGGCCCGGGAATACTTCAAACACCTCGGGACTGACGAATGTGAGTTGTGGAAACTTACGGAACTAGCACGGGACTCCCGGTTTGAAAACTAAGTCCAAAATGCACTTTTCCACACTTAAGCTTGAAAATAGGCCTTCGGGGCCAAAATCGTGCAACAGCCACGAGATGGCTTGGGGAACACCTCAAACACCTCGGGAGGGATCGATGTGAGTTGTGGAAACTAACGGAATTAGCACGGGACTTCCGGTTTGAAAACTAAGTCCAAAAATGCATTTTTTCACAATTAAGCTTGAAAATAGGCCTTCGGGGGCTAAAATCGTGCAACAGCCACGAGACGGCCCGGGAAACACCTCAAACACCTCGGGACGGACCAATGTGAGTTGTGGAAACTTACGGAACTAACACGGGACTCCCGGTTTGAAAACTAAGTCCAAAAATGCACTTTTCCACACTTAAGCTTGAAAATAGGCCTTCGGGGGCCAAAATCGTGCAATAGCCACGAGACGGCCCGAGAAACACCTCAAACACCTCGGGATGGACCAATGTGAATTGTGGAAACTTACGGAACTAGCACAGGACTCCCGATTTGAAAACTAAGTCCAAAAATGCACTTTTTCACACTTAAGCTTCAAAGATAGGCCTTCGGGGGCTAAAATCGTGCAACAACCACGAGACGGCCGGGAAACAACTCAAACACCTCGGGATGGACAAATGTGAGTTGTGAAAACTTACGGAACTAGCACAGGACTCCCGGTTTGAAAACTAAGTCCAAAAATGCACTTTTCCACACTTAAGCTTGAAAATAGGCCTTCGGGGGCCAAAATCGTGCAACAGCCACGAGACGGCCCGGGAAACACCTCAAACACCTCGGGATGGACCAATGTGAGTTGTGGAAACTTACGGAACTAGCTCGGGACTCCCGGTTTGAAAACTAAGTCCAAAAAAGTACCTTTTCACACTTAAGCTTCAAAAATAGGCCTTCGGGGACCAAAATCGTGCAACAGCCACGAGACGTCCCGGGAAACACCTCAAACACCTTGGGATGGACAAATATGAGTTGTGGAAACTTACGGAACTAGCACGGGACTCCCGGTTTGAAAACTAAGTCCAAAAATGCATTTTTCCACACTTAAGCTTGAAAATAGACCTTCGGGGGCCAAAATCGTGCAATAGCCACGAGACAGCCCGGGAAACACCTCAAACACCTCGGGATGGACCAATGTGAGTTGTGAAAACTTACGGAACTAGCACGGGACTCCTGGTTTGAAAACTAAGTCAAAAAATGCATGTTAAATTGTATATGTTATGGATAAGATAATAATTGTCTAACTGAGATTTTTTTTTTTTTGATGTTTCATTTTTTTGCAGATTCGAGATTTGATATGGACGTGTTTGGTAATTTGGAGGGCCGATGGTAGCTCATTTTGTGTTTTTGTTCATATTACCTTACATGTATTTTGTTGTGTTGTAAATTTTATATTTTTGTTAGTATTACGGGGCATGTTTGGTAATCCACCCTTGATATTTTATTTTTGTTAATATTAGTAGACATGTTTTTTGTTGGATATTAGGAGATGTGTTTGGTAATCTGCATACGGTTGATATTATATTTTTGTGGATATTAGTAGACGTTTTTTGTGGATATTAGGAGACATGTTTATAATCCGCATGCAGTTCATATTGTATTTTTGTGGATAGTGCTAAAATTCGATTGTGATGTTTATGAAAATGAACAGATTTTTGTATTGATTTGTAATATATATTTTATTGAACAGGTTATTGAAATGCGCAGGGAATTGTTACTGAAAAGAAAAAATTTCAGAAGAAAATTGTAGTACTATTTTCAAAATTTTTAATTTTTATTAGTGACGAAATAAAAAATGTCGCTATTAGTTTTCAAAAAACATGACGAATAATTTTGTCACTAATGATATAGTACGAAACAAATAATTTCGTCACATTTGCTGAATATTTTGTCACTAAATTGAAATATTTGGTGACAAAATATTTTGTCATTGAATAATTTTCTTTTTGCTCATTTTAGTGACGAATTTTTTTGTCACCTTAATCTAAATCATTGGTGAGGAAAACTTTCGTCACTAAAATATATTTGGTGACGAAATATTTCGTCACAAACAATTAAAATAAAATATTATTTAGTTTTTGGTGACGAAATTGGTGTTTTAGAGGACGAAAAATTCAACATTTAGGAGACGAAACATTTCGTCACAAAAAATGAAAAATAGGTGACGAAACTGTTTTTCGTCACCAGGTACTTTTTGTGACGACCTATAGGTGACGAACGTGGTGACGAATTTTTTTCGTCACAAATCACTTTAGTGACGAAATTTTGATGTTTGGAGACAAAATCTGTTTGTCACCATAAGCCTTTTTTGTTGTAGTGGCGATCGGCGTGATGGAGGAGCAAGAGGTGAGACAAATGTTGGTTACCAATCTGTGAATATGATGAGATGTTTAGAGCTGTTAGGGTTTAATTTGAGGATTTTTTGTTTAGGGGATTGGGGATTTGAGATCGTGAGAAACAAAATGGGGGAAAGAATAGGGGGGAATTCGGATAGAGCGAGAAAACGAAAACAAAAAGAAGAAAAGAAGACGAGAGTTAGATATGCGGTGTGAACCACGTGGTTTGGTTTGAACAAAATGTTTAAAAAAAATTGAAAATATAAATTTAAAAACATGTTTGTTCAGGCTTAAAATATTTATATTTATTTTTTTATTATTTATGACAATGGGATCCTACACATTATAATTAAAAAAAAAATTTGATTGGAAAAAAATTAATTGAAAAAAAATATTTGAAAAAAAAATTAATTAAAAAAAAATTGTTAGTCAAATTTTTAAATTTCTGTTTAAAAACCAACGTAAACTCATTTTTTGAGTTTACAATTTTTCCTCAAATTTATAAACTAAGACAACCATTTATAAACCAAAAAAATTATCAAACAAGTTTTTATGACAGTTTTGTAAATTTTTTGTAAATATAAACTGAAAACGAAATGGTTACCAAACAGGCCCTAAACAATGAATCCATGGCTCATTTAGTAATTATTTTATTTGCGACAGGGGTATTGTCGTCACCGATAACCTGTATTTGTGACGGGAGAAGGTTGCCATAGCAAAAAAAAAAACTCATTTTTTTGCCAAAAACCTCCATGTCCATTTTGCGGCACAATGAAAGAAACAAAAAATGAGAGAGAACCAAAAGATGATCAGCGAGAGAAAGAGAAAAAGATATGAACAAGAGAGATACAGAGAGAGACAAAAAAAAAGAGAAGAGAGATGAGAGAAATAGAGAAGAGAGATGAGTAAGAGAGATGGAGAAGAGAAATGAGTGAAAGAGAGAGAGAAGAGAGATGAACGAAAGACACAGAGAGAAAGAGACAAAGAGAGAGAGAGAGAGAAAGAGACCCATTTCATTTTTTGACTTTTTCTTTTTTCAACAACAATGGGCTTAGAGAAAAAGATGAGTGTGATTGAGAGAAATGAATGATTGAGAAGAGAGATGAGTGAGAGAGAAAGACACACACACACACACACACAGAGAGAGAGAGAGAAAGAAAAAAAAAGAGAGAGAAACAAGATGAGCGAGAAATAGACAGAGAGAGAGAGAGAAAGACAGCAAAAAGATATGAACAAGAGATATAGAGAGAGAGGGAGAGAGAAGAAAGACGAGTAAGAGAGATGAGAGAGCCAGAGAGAAGAGTGATAAGTGAGAGAGAGACACAGAGAGAGAGAAAGAGAAAAAAAGATAGAAAAACAAGATGAGCAAGAGAGAGAGAGAAAGAGAAAGACAACAAAAAGATATGAACAAGAGATATATATATATATATAGAGAGAGAGAGAAAAAAAATGAGCAAGAGAGATAGAGAGTGGAGAGAGATGAGAGAGCCAGAGAGAAGAGAGATGAGAGATAAAGAGAGAGAGAGAGAGAGAGAAGAGAGATGAGCGATAAACAGAGAGAGAGAGAGAAGCCCATTTCATTTTTTGACTTTTTTCTCTTTCGACAAGTGATTAAGAGAAATGACAGATGAGCGATTGAAAGAAGAGAGAGAGAGAGAAAAAAAAAAGAGATCGATAAATCGAGGGGGAGATCGATAAATCAAGAAGATGGGAGGAAGAGAGTGAGCAACGCGAGCACAGTGTGGGAGAGAGAGAGAGAGAAAGAAAGAGAGAGAGAGAGAGAGAGAGAGAGAGAGAGAGAAACATAGACAGAAAGACAAAGAGTGATGAGTGAGAGAGAGAAAGCAAAAGAGAAGAGAGATGAGTGTGTGTGAGAGAGAGAGAGAGAGATAAGAGAGACAAGATGAAAAAATGGGTGAAACACTACAAAATTTTAGTTTTTTGCGACGGCAAAATGCCATCACTAATACTTCTACTGTAGTCTCATCAAAACAGTCTTTTTTTTTTTTTTTTTTTTTTGCGACGGCACCTATTACCGTCCCAAAAAACTCTCTTATTTGCGACTGCAGTTCATACCGTTGTAAAAAACAGTTTTACTTGTGACAGCATAGGTTACTGTCGCAAAAAATGCGCATTATTTGCAATGGCAGTTGTTACCATCGCAAAAAAGTTGCTTTTTTAGGGTGCCGTCGCTAAAAACCCATTTATTGGCAACGACAAGTGGTACCGTCGCAAAAAATCACTTTTTGTGACGGTAACTGATGCCGTCGCAAATGCTTCCGTGTTATAAAGCCCCTTTTCTTGTATACTATTAATTTCATATGAAATTGACATAATTATTCCATCTACATGAACTAATTTCACAAAAATGATTCTTTCTCACTAGATAAAATATTAATAAATTGAATGTGCTTCATGGTTGAAAAAAAAAAACACTTTAGTGTTCATTCATGAACAATATTAGTATAAATGTGTGATTCATAAACCATAAAAGAGACCTTTGGAGGCTTTCATAAGTTGTGTTGTGACATATTGATTTTCTATTGCAGATCTATGGTTCGGTGTTCATGAACAATGTTCTTGGATTTTCAGTCCTTTTATCATTAATTTATTTCCGCGGATTGTCATGGGATTTCTGAGCTGAAGTACTGATGATTTTGATCGTCTGTGTGATAATGGGTTTCACTGCAAGTTTCAGCTCCAAATTTCCCATTTGGACATCCTTCGTGGCATATTTGCTATACCCGTTGTCTTTGATCGTGGTTTATGCATTTGATGATTATTTTAGGTGGTCTTGAAACTCAAATTTTGCTTCAATATTGAAAATTTTAGATAGATAGGAAGACCAAAACTGTGTAATTTTTTCCGAACTATAAGGAAAATGAATGTAATTTACCCTATATTTTTATTGCCTGCAAACACCTTCAACAAATACCACCACATTACTCAAAAATTTGTAACAAAATTTTAGAAACCAGTTTTTTAAATATTCATACATATGGACAAAAATTTAAAAAAATAAAATTGACAATTAAATATAATGTAATAAATCACGACATCATCAGAGAATTGTGATTTTCACTTACATTAATTTCATCATTGAATAATGCATCTTTTATTCTGATTTATCAAGCAAAATGATTTACAATTTCAAGTAAATTAACTCTAATGAATCAACCGTATCTTCACCAATATCCCATAACTTCGTGTACCCATCACGAGACTATCCAACAATTAAAGAATGTATAAAATATGTATTTTGTGTCCCAATAGATATGCAACCCAATCTATATGCGTACCGGTATTTGTACGAGTGCGGCAATATAGTTTCTTATTCAAACAAACCAAAAACTCTAAACAAACTCAAAAGTATTTTGTAATAAAACTCGCTCATAAGTTCTGAATTTATCATATGGGAAAAAACATGGTACACACCATCTGAGAGATGTGTACTATATGCACCTTATAATTACAAAAGAAAATAATATAACTCCATACTTTCTGAATCATAACTAATATATATATATATATATAATCAAACACAAAAAACTCGTAACTAAATATCTCAAAATAACGTTATAACTAAAGAAGAAAATTGATCATAATTAAAGAAGAAAATGGTATAACCAAATATGCATATGGTATGGGATATGTATAATACAATTGTCCCTTATGATATTTATAATAAAAGGTGATAATAGTGTCATTTTCAATTACATGGTAGTTTTTTTTTTTTTTTTTTTTTTTTGGCAATTACATAGTAATTGATGAGTCATAAATTTTTTCACAAGACTGAATGGAATATAAGTCTTATAACTATTTATTCAATTAAAAAATATTTTAAATATATTACTTTTTTACCTCATTAAAATTTACCTCGTTAACTTTTTTCTTGCCAATACAAGAAAAAATTGTACTTTACGATTTTCATCACGAAAAATGTCATTTTTGACAATCACTAATCAATGTTAAAGTTTGACATTTGTAAACCAATGAACACACACTAAATTGAATATGTTTGCCTTTAAAAAGTAACAATATGTTAGTTTATTTGATACGTATTATTTTAATATTTGTATAAAAGGTTGAGATTATTGAGTCGGAATACAATACGGTACAAAATTCAAAATAGTGCAACTTGAGAACTTCAGTGAGGCTAACTTGTCCCTATGTACATCCGCCCCTACCAGTGTTTCCATGTGAAGTAATTTTGTGTTCTCTGAACACAATACTGATTGTGTAGTATGTGCTTATATCATTGGAAAAATGAGAATAACATGGCCAAAAAAAAAAAAAAAATCATAAAACACCACCAATCGGGCAAATGGTCACGTGATGTTCTGGTCTCAACTGATAATTTTTGCTCAACATGGCCAATATAAGTCTCCAGATGATCTTGAGTTGAAGCATGTGATTGAATTTCCACTTGCCAAGAATGACATAGAACACAAGAGCAACTGTTGAAGTGCCTCCTGTTAATATGAAGAGTATCCAAAAGCTGTTGAGGCTGAAGCTAGGGTTTCCATGATCAGATTCCATGTCCAAACACAGCTCAGTCCCAGTCATGCTGTTCTCTAACTCCCTCAGTTTACCACTCTCTGCCACCTTCAATAGTGCTTCATTTATATCAGCAAGCATTGGAGATCCCTTTGGAAATACCTGAGTCACAAACCATTACAAGTTATATGAGTCATATCCATTCAAATGATCATATTTGTTTTCGCATTTCATACCTAATCTTATTTTGCACATTTGCATCTTCACCTTTCAGTTGTAACAATCAAACTTTTACATTTTTAATCAAGTGTCAATGTCTCCTTTCCCTTCCAATTTATTAGATAAATTGACTGAATTTGGATGTGAATGTCAAAATTAGGCCACATATCATACAATGACAATTTTTGGCCAATTTCTGTATCAGATTTGGATAGAAAGAGGGGCATTGGCATTTGATTAAAAGCGTTAGGATTTGATATCCTCATTTGAGAGATGAAGAAGAGGGATTGAGTATATAGTGCAGGGGTACAAAGTGTAATTTACTTTTCTTTTTTGGCTTGATGAAAAGATAGGAGGGCGCAACCAATCGTAACAATTTTCCTCATGCATGACCAAAGGAGACCCTACTTGTTGGGGATCCAGACTAGAAGGGCCAAGATGAGCTTGACAAAATGAGGGTACTTCACATGGGAGAATCGCAAGCGCTCTCTCACGATGAACTTGAGCCATACATGAATCAGTCGCACTAGGGTCCTAGTGAGTGAAAGTTAGAAGTAGAGGTAGATGTCGCCCCCATAGAGACACAAAACTTTGAGTCACTTGCTCACCAAATCGAGTGAGAGTGAGCTCCCACCCGCTAGGCTACCACCCTTAGTGGTAGAAGTGTTCATATTCACATCCAAGGTTTCTGTTACTGAATTTTACAGAAATCCAATCAAATAATCTAATATCCAACACAGCCTTAAAACAAAATGAAGTGACTTACAAATCCAAAGCCTCCAATTTTATACGACGGCCCTGCTAGGATGAAGCTCTTGCAGTACATGGCGAGGAACAGTTTTGCGAAAGGAACTTCAAGAAAGATGGCTGCTATTTCTCCACTCTTGAGTGCTCGAGCATATTCTTGGGGCGAGCTAAAGTTCTTGAGGTTAGTGGACTTGAATCCCAAGACATCTTTCAAATATGTTGAGACATAGGATCCCTTGCCGTGCCCAACCTTTGCATTGTTATTCTTCAAGGTTTCAATGTTTCTTGTCGCGGGCTGAAGCTGCTGCACGGTGAGCATGCTTGTGAGGCTGGCAGTGTAACTTTGGGTGATGACTAGTGCCACAAAGAGCCACACCACCATTGCCATTCTTGACAAATTGCTATGAAGTTTTTCCCCTGTGCTCAAAACAATAATAACCAACCAAAGTCACATTATTGTTAATTAGCTGAATAATCTTCTCCTAAACAATTTGTGGGTAGAAGGCTAGTATGAAACCTTAGCCAGTTTCCTATTTTTTTGTTTACATAAAACAGAGAGGAAAAAAAATTGTTTTTATTTTTTAAAAACAAGATAAAAATCCAGTGGCTGGTGGTTGATGGAGACGTCTAGTAGCAGAGCTAGAAAATTAATTTAGAGGGGCAATCATTAATCACAACGTTGATTTTTTTTTTTTTTCCCCTTATTTTTGTAATCAATAAAAATAAAATGATAAAAAAATTTTGAACTAATATTAATAAGAAAACTTATTCATTACAAATTTTTTAATGTAAACTTTTACAATTGATCATGGCCACTTATCATCTTTCAAAAATAAAAAATAAAATTCCCCAATCAAAATTCTTAATTTTAGCACAAACCATTACAAATCAAAACCCCTAACTCCAGCACAAATTACTATATTAAATAAAATTTTTTTTTGAGCATATCAAAATTTTTAATTTTAACACATAACTAGACATTAAAATTAAAATCAAAGCATAGCATTTTTAGCACAAATAATATATATATATATATATATATATATATAATAAATAAAAATACAAAGTGAGGGGAATGAAAATTGTTCACTGGAAGGTTGTCAGGGATCAGCTGGCCTACGATCAACAGTGGCCCGTGGCTAGAGATGGTAAGAAAGGAAGGAGAGAGCATGAAAATTGTTCTGATCTTTTTTTAAAAAAAATTTGGAATTGATTCTATTTTTATGAAAATGAAAACAATAAAGAAAAATAGTTTTCGTTTCAAGATTTCCAAAAAATAAAATAGAAGGGATTATGTTGTGTGTCACTTACCATGCAAAGAGAAGAGTGTGGTGAAGGCTAACCAAAGCAAGGTCCCAATTTGATCCATGACAGAGCCTTGAAGTTCAGGGCAGTGATTTCTCTCTATTAACCACACAACAAAGCCATTGTATATATTGATAGCCATTATTAGAATCCACATGTCTGTTGTGAATGGTTTCATGAATAACAAAGCTCTGTTTGTTTGTGATTGAACTGGGACTATCATCACCAGTCCTGATTCTGTGTATGGCTCTGTGAATTCTGCATACTGATATCTCCTTGCTATTATTTTTACATCACCGACTACTCCACTGAAATTCTGCTCCAATGCATAGATAAATCCCAAAGTAAAAGCAAACATTATCAGTTTATTTCTAGTCACAGAAAAGAGTTAGCCCAAAAGCTAAAGCAAGAGGAGAAGAAGACGAAAGAAGGCCTACTCTTTTGTACAATCCATTCATTTTAGTTAATTATTCAGTAGTCCCGGTCTATTATAACATTATGTATGTGGTGCTTCAAATCAGTCACGTAGCAAAAAGACAGGGGTACTTACCAATTAGTCTTATTAATTAGACTTATTTACCTATAGGTCCTAACTAATAAATTTAACATTATAAAAATAAGAGAGTGATAAATTTATCACTAAAAATTTATTCATAAAAATAAAGAGACTGATAAATTTATCACTATAAATTTATTCATAAAAATAAAGACTGATAAATTTATCTTTATCACTTAATAAATTTATCAAATAGGACTTAATAGGTAATAAGTCTCCAAAATAGGACCTATTGAGTAATAAGTCTCCAAAATAGGACCTATTGGTAGTTTACCCAAAAGACAAATGATAATTTACTTAATACACATTTCTATTTTCTCATTGGTCAGATAAATAATGCCACATGGCATTATGAGACTATTGAATAATTTTTCTTTATTTTGAGGGAGTCGTGTAATTGTCTAGTGTAATTTTTGCAACATTTCATCCTATATTGGCTTTGTAGGAAAAGTTTTTAAGTATTTTAAAACCGATACAGTCCAGCTCAAAATAGACAATATTGTTACAATTTGAGATAGAAGTATTACAATTTGGTATTAGAGCAAACGAGACATGTCGTTTTGCAATAAATCTAAAAACATATTTTTTTCGTGCATATTTTTTTTAAAAATTTTTGTATGTTTGAAGCATTTTTGAGACATCCTGTGGCATTATTACATCTATTAAGCTGAACTTAGTAAGAGGGATTTTTTTAAAAATTGTTTTGTCCTGAACCTTCAGTTTGGGCATTCATAACAAATTAGCAAAATCATTAATTTATTTAGAATAATTGGTCAAATTGAACAAAAATCTTTCTTGTAGACTAGTCAAAACTTGCAAAAATGATTTTATAAATAGTAACTACTATTTTTTTTTTTATTCACATTTACTAGTCACCTAATTTTTTATTCTTAAACTATTTACACTTTTTCATTTTCTCTCATAAAAGTATTAAATGAATATTCTTAAATGAACCCAACTAAAATAAAGAGCATTATTGGAGTGTAATAAATTGAAAAAAAATGACAAGCTAAGATAGTAAAGTAAAATTTTAGTTCTTCTAGAAATACAAAAAAAAAAATTGAAACACAAATCTCTCATTTGGATGTAGAACCACAAGAAGATATAGGATCCAGTTATGCGAGAGAATTGTGTCTAATTCTGTGATTTTTAGACTTTTTGTAAAATTTAGAGATGTTGGAGATGATGCAAGAGAACAGAACAAAGCATGTAAGTACTAAATATTCTTACCTTCAAGTGAACTTGCTTCACCAAATCATCATAGGGACCATCAAATGGTACAAATTCATATGGAAAAGCATATGGCAAGAGTTCTATTGTTGCTTTGAAGACTTCAATTGAAAATCCAGTAAATGAAAATTGTTTTGTCCGATCATCGTACTCCACATTTACAAACTGTTTGAACGTTGATCCGGTGGGCACGCCAATTCTCAGCCGTTCGATCTCTGAGGAAACAGTCCATCCTTTTGGAGTATACCAAGGTCCCCCAGGCCAAAACACTTGCCCCAAAACCTGCATTGATGAATTGTAAAAAACTGTTTGATCAATTGCCTCTGAGAAGCCTCTTCCTTCTGTCCAAAACCCGAGTTCTCTGTAACTTTTTCCAATCACATTGACAATCTGGAATGTATGTGATGGAGCTAATTTCCTTCCATTGAATTGAATTTTACCAGTCAAGCCATTGAAATCAGTTGATGAAATTTTTTGTATGATTTCTTGGCCCTCCGATTTACCTGCATCTCCCAATGCCAGAGCGACCGCCCACGTGGCATCGTAGGCTTGGACTGCAAAAATCCCAGGTTCGTGGTTTTTTTCTTCAGGGTGGTTTATGCTGAATTTTTTTTTGAATTTCTTGGTGAATTCTTGGAAACGTGGCCCGGTTTCAGGGAAGTAGGCCTTGATGCCGATTACACCTTGCATTGAGGAAATGGCAGAGGCGTCCAGGGAATAGATTAGACTTGTGATTGTGTCTGTGGTGATCCATACATAGTCCTTTGTCATCATTCCCATTTTCTTTGCTTTGGCAAAGAAATGGATTGCCAGTGGGAGAGAGACATGAACCACGAAGACTCTGCATTGCTCGCCTTTAAGCCTCTGGAGCTCTTCGGAGAATGAAGAGGATGGGAATGGTGGGAGAGCTATAAGCTGATCAATTTCAGCACCCACTTCGCGTAGGGCAGTTGATAAATGAGATATGACACCATTAGAAGCTGAGTTTGTCGTGTCCTCGTATATCAGAGTGACTCTGTGCCATTCCCATGACTGGACAATTGCAGCCACGGCTTTCATTTGTGAGCGTTGATTGGGCGAGGAGGAGGCTCGGATGAGGAATGGCCAACGCAGCGTTGCCCATTCCGGGGTTGAATCGGTGGCAAGAGAGAGAATGGGAATGTGAGCTTGGGTGCAAACATCTGCAACCAGTGATGATTCTTCCCATGAGTGAGCTTCTAGAATTGCTTGCACTTTCTTTGTCTTGATGAGGCTTCTAGCTGCATTCAACATGATGACAATTAGGCCACAAGAGTTATGTTTAGTGAATTTGATTCTCAAACTAACAAAATTTGACTTTACATGATCCTAACAAGGAGAGTTAAAAAAGTATTTTCAGATTTTTTGCATGATAGACCAAATTTTGCCGTCTTTAGTTCTTCTTTATTCTTAAAATTTGTGTTCAAATTTTTTACTTCTATAAAACGTAGAAAATTCAAAAAATTCACTGAATACAAAAAAATAAATAAATAAAAATAATCCCCATCAACTTGTGTGAACTTTTCTAATAACAAACAAGCTAGCTTTTCTTAACATTAATAAAATGTATAAGTTTTTTTGAAGCAATAATTTTATCTTTTTTTTTTTTTTTTGAAAAAAAAAAAAGCAATTATGAAACCCATCCTAACTTCTTTCTTTTAGCTTGGGGGGTTTCCCTCAATTTAGGACCTGTTCAACCGGCTGTGCCATTGCCCGAAGCTCAAAGATAAGCTAATAACATATTGAATTACATATATATATACCTGCAAGAGCTGCCTGAATGGGTTCACTTTGCTTGCTAATCATTGGAATGTGAAGACGAAGAAGCAAGCTTTGATTGGTGGTGGTTTGAGTGTTGAAATCATGAATTGCTATCTCCATGGCCACTTTGGCCTCTTTACCCATCCTAGAACTGCTGTTATCTACTATGGCACCTATATTCCCACTTTCACTCTTTGGTGTTGCTGATTCTGTTAAACACACCAACAAGACTAATAAAAATGCAATGCTGTGAGAATAGAAGAAACAGGGATAAGGACCAAGTTCCTTCTTCATTTTTGGAAGAATGGTCATGTAAAGCAGCCCACACACACCTTGTGTAATGTAATATATGGAAAAGGAAAATTGATATATGAAAACGTGTTGATTCCAGTGTGGTCAAGATCAAATCCCCAAAAATGTGGCATTTCTTACCTAAATGTTTCCAACAAATTCAGGGTATTCAAATTCCTTTATTTCGTTTATTGGAATTTCAGAGGAAAGTGCAGGCTATAATTAATTAATATCCAGGGGAGCTTGGGTATATAAACAATACTATTTATGTCACTGTCAGACACAATCTCCAAAAAAATTCAAACGCATCAATGGTCAATACATCAGTGGGGGTCATGAGATCCTCCTTTGTGGGGATCCCAAACATTTTCCATAAACAATTTGCTTTTTCTTTTTCTTTTTTTTTTAATAATATTTTATAGGAAAATTCTAATATACACGCCATTTAAAAGGGTGTACCTCCTAGTTATACTATTTTCTTCTTTAGTTATCACTAATTTTCTTCTTTAGTTGTGATATTATTTTAGTTATGACTCGTGAGATTTTAGTTATGCCTCATATTCTGTTTAAGAAAAATGTTTGGGGGCCCTAATTTTTGTGGCTCAAATGGCTCAAAATTGTCAAAACGACGTCGTTTTGGCAATTTTGATGTTGTTTTGTACTCAAAACGACGTCGTTTTGGCAAATTTGAGCCATTTGAGCCACAAAAATTAGGGCCCTCTACCATTGCTGTTTGTTTAATTATGACATTTGACTCAGAAAGTATAAAATAATGTCATTTTTTTCGTTTATTATAAGATGCATATAGTACATAGTGTTTTCTATGTTTTTCTAAATTCACACTACTTATTCCCATTATTACCCTCAGGCCCCGTTTGTTTTCAGAGATAGAATGGAGGGGATTTATAGTGAGGGGATTAATAGTGAGGAGATTGTTAATGAAGGGATTAAGTAAAATTGTATTTGTTTTGATGATAGTTGTTAGTGTAAGAATTGTTAAATTATTTTTATATAAAATAATAGAACAAATAAAAAAATATAAAAAATTAAACATTAATATTTATAAAAAAAATTCTCAATATATAAAAAATTAAAAAATTAAAAAAATTTATAATCCCCTCACTATTTTTCTAATACCATCTCCCCAACCTCCATCTCAATCCCTTCCCCAACCTCCATCATAATCCCCTCCCCAACTCTACAAACAAACACAATACTAAATAACACCTCCACCATCCTAATCCCCTCCCATCTACTTAACTCCAAAACAAACGGACCCTCACTTCCTTGCAGCTACCTCCCAAACCCTCTCCCCTCCACCACTTCTCCTCCCAACCCCCCTTGCCTTCCTATCACCA
The DNA here is from genome assembly GCA_030407325.1 of Camellia japonica. Lineage (NCBI taxonomy): Eukaryota > Viridiplantae > Streptophyta > Magnoliopsida > Ericales > Theaceae > Camellia > Camellia japonica. The sequence continues at coordinate 29,149,973 of JAPPVO010000031.1, forward strand.
CTCCTCGTCCTTCTTCGTATTAGATTTGGGGTTTCAAAGTGATTAGGCAAAGACTAGGGTTTTAGAGGTGACAAGAGAGTGGCTATGAGAGTTGGGAGAGTAAGAGAATGGTGGAGGGTGGCATGCGAGTAGGGAAGGAAGTCAAATCACGGTGGTGGGGGCTAATTGTGAAGGCTTGGTATTTGGAGAAAGGTGTGTGCCATTTGTATCAAATGATAATTTGATTGAGGTAAAATCAAAATTAATTTTTATAAAAAAAAAAAATAGTGTGAACTATAAGAAGAAATATAAGTGTTCAAATAGCAATTCATAAGATGAGTCCATTTTATATTAATTATTTTAGGATAAATTACAATGACTACTTTCGAGGTTCTGAGTTTTACAATCTAGGTCTAAATACAATCACTCCTCTTTTATTTACACGTATACTAGAAAATTTATTAGAAAAATTAACCGCTCTATTTGGTTTGGAGTTTTAAAAGAATTTCGTATTTTTGTTTTCAATGGATATCCAAAAGCAAAAAAAAAAAAAAAAAAAATTATCAATGTTTATTTAGTTTTTAGATTTACCTCGTTTGACAACTTTCAATTTTAGCCAAAAAATTATTATAAGTTGTCATATAATTTCTTTATTTTTCTATACAATTTTTTTGTAAAAAGTAAAAAAAATTATTAAAATAATCTATTCTCAAACGAGGAAATTATATTTTTAAAAAGTACAAAGTTTGTACAAAAAAAATTCAAAAATTCATTTAATTCAAAATAATACAAAAATTATATATATTTTTTGTATTTTGTTGTATTCAATGAAATTTTTTAAAAAAAATTGTACAAATTTTATATTTTTTCACTATATCCAAATTATGTGAATCTAAAAATAAAAAATAAAAAGTTGATTAAAATGTTAAAAAAACACTAAAAATAATTTTAAAAAAATATACATATTAAAAATTCAAAAAACTATTTTTAAAAATTTCAAACCAAACAGAGGGAGTTAATTTTTTTTGTGAGTAAGAAAATTTAGTTAGTCTTTAATCATTTTAGGGAGCCGCGGGACAAGTTTGTAGTTCTCCATCACAGTCCCCTAATTTATTGGGGCGGGGGGACAAGGTGGGGAATATTGGGGGCGGGGAATGATAAAATTTTACTAAAAAATTCTTATTAATATACAACATCAAATTGGAAGTTTTTAGAAAAAAAAAAAAAAATTATAAAAGACAATTTTTTTTTAAAAAAAAAATTGGAAAATTTCATATTTTTGAATTCTACTGGATTAAATGACATAAACATTTAAATTTTATTTATTTTTTTATCAAGTTCATATTTTAGCTTTTTGGCCTTTTTTTTGTAGTGAATTTTTTTTTTTAATTTTTTAAAATTTGTTTACACAAGACAAACTTGAAAAGTGAAAATAAATAAATAAATAAATAATTAACTTTGAAAAAATATTACTATAAACAAAAATAAAAATATCTTACACACACACACTAGCTATTCTCTAAAAGTTTAGACAAAAATGATTACTAAAAAAATCAATATCCGAAAGTCACTGAAGAGTAAGAAGTAAAACACACTAGTTATTCATGATTTTTCATATAACTTAAAAAATTATTTGCAAACATATTAACTTTTTTCACCTCATAAAAAAATCAAAATCAAAAAATCATTAAAAAAAATAAACCCCAAACAAGGCTTTAATTTTTTGGGGGGACAATTACAAAAACCCGAAGGGATAAGTCTTGTGACAAAATGAACCATAAATTTTTAATTTTGTCAATTTAAACCTCATCGTTTGATTTCTTTTCAATTTAAATCATTTGTCTATTTTTGTTAAGTAAAATCAATGAAAAAAATATTTTAATTATTAAATTTGATATAAATATTCATAAAATATCTAAAATATACTTTTCATTAAGTTTAATAACTCAAATACTTATTTTTTTCATCGATTTTACTAAATAAAAATAGGTAAATAATTTAGATTGAAAACAGATAAAAAATTTAGGGTTTTAATTAATAAAATTAAAAACTCAGAGTTATTTTTTTACAAGGCTCAAACTCTGGATTTTTTTTTTTTTTTTTTTTTTTTGTAATTTCCACTTTTTGTCCCCCTAAAAACTCAACTTCCAAATAAAATAACATCAACCAAGATCTCAGCAAGTCAAAAAAAAATTGAAAAATGTAAAGTTATTGTTGCTCAAACCAATATGATTTAAATTATGTGTAGTTATAAATGTTATGTATTTATTTAATATAATAAGGGCGGAGATGGTGAAAATGGAGTGGGTACTGGAAAAACTATCCCCTCTCCTGTTCTTATGGGGGCATAGAACAGAATAAATTGTCATCCCTCACAAACATGTTTTTGTTTATGGGCATTGAATCACACCCCTTTAAAGCTCCCACCCCCACCACCCCCACCACCTCCACACACACGTGGGGTTGGGATTGGGAGAGAAGAAAAAAAAAAAAAATTGACCGATCAAAGTCAAAAGGGGTCATGGGGGTGACCCCAAAAAGGGTCCGAATCTTTATTCTTTATTTATTTAGTCAAAAGAAAGTATTATTTTTTTATTTTAAAGCTTAGCCGCAAACAGGTACAAAAACACAATAGACTCATTCAACATGGCCCAATAAATGTTCATTCAACATTCAACATGGCCCAATAAATATTCATTCAACTGAAAATGATATGATTATGGAAATTTCTGAGTCATTGCGTGAGATGTCCAAGTCAATAGATCTCCATCTGAATTTTTCTTTGGTTTCTTACTTGGAGCTTGGAATTCCATTGAATATTATTCTTCAAGTTCCTAGTATTTTGATTAGCTTACTTACTCTAAAACTCCAATCCATCTCACAAAAACTCACAATTATTATTAACATCTTTGTTTTTTATAAATAAATATTGGCTATAAAAAAAAGGGGCCATTATCCCGTGTTGGCCTTTATAATTCGGGATTATGGGAGAGACCGGATCACCGGACTAGCTGCATTTTGTTTATAGGGATAGTATTAGTTCAATCAATTTCTGTAATACTATGAAGTGATAGCAATTCTCTAATTTGGGGGTAAATCAATCCATCTCATTCTAGTTTCTCCAGTATTCTCTTCATTAATGTTATGATCACAAAAAATCATAAAGTGTATTAAGAATAAAATATAACTTTAAATAATTTAATAGAGTGTATTTATAAATTGAACGTACTAAATGATTTTTAGGGTGCAAATAGAATCATCCCATTTGTTGAAAAGTCTTGAACAATAAATCTTTGCACCTAAGATTAGGAGTTGTCTTTTGCCGGGCCGGGCCGGGCCAGGCCAGGTTGAGTTCGAATCAAGCCAACACTACTTGATATGAAATTTTATGTCTATCAAAACTTGTACGACCGAACATTGGGTCTATATAATCAACCTAAGTCTAACCCTAAATAAATTATAACTTCCAAGTCTATCCATCGAGCCATATACATGAGCCATCAAAAAAAAAAATAAAACCATAGTACCTGATATTTTTTCATAAATAGACAAAGCCCTATAAAGTAACTAACCATTAAAGATTTAATATCATATTAATTAATAAATTAAATTTTTTTTTTTAAACCAAACACACCCATAATTCCAAAAGTTCAAAAGTTTTTTAAACCAAACTGTTAGTAATGCATCAAAAAAAAAAAAAAAAAAATCCACAATTTAAACTTCAAATTTCTTCAAACATTTTTTTTTTTATGTGAATGTCTTCAGCAAAACAGGGACTACTTGAACATCTTACAAATCACATGGCCAACAATAAAAGGTTATATATATTTTCAATATATTATATAAATTGATTAATTAATTAAATTAACCATGCAGCAGGTTGGGCCGAGCCAAAAATATAATTTCCAAACCCAACCCATTAATCAATCAGGCTGAAAATATCAACCCTGCCCAGCCCAGCCCGGTGGGCTAAAATAATATTTCCAAGCCCTAAAAAAATAGGGTTGAGTTGGAGGGGCCAGCGGACTGATGCCAACCCCTGCCAAAGATGCCAACAAGTTAGGAGTAATTACGAGCCGTTCTTATTAGTCAGACTTATTTATTTAGGATAAATTATAAATACACCCCTTGAGGTTTACTTAAAATATAAGTTATCCCTTATGATTCTAGAAATTACATCTCATCCCCCTAAAGTTTATAATTTCATAACAAATAATCCATTTAAATAATAAACCATCAAGTTAATTAACAGTTTTTATGATATCATAAATTTATTTCAATTAATAATTAAATAATTTTATTATTGTATAAGAGAGGAGTTAAGAATTTTATTTTTTTAGTTAATTCTATTAAATAAAAAATTATGACAACAGAGTATTTGTAATTTTTAAAATTATAAGGAATAATCCGTAGTTTAAGCAAATCTCATAGGGTGTATGTGTAATTTGCCCATTTACTTAGAAGTCTTAATGATAGGTGACAACGATGGTAGTGGTGATGGTGGATAGCGATGGTGGCAGTAGCGGTGATGGACAGTGGCTGTATAACGCTTTTGGAGAAATGGTTGAGAGCGAGATGAGAAAAAAATATGAAAAAACTTGATAAAAAAAACTTTATTGTGTACAACATAGGTAATATAAGATTTATTGATGCATTTAAAAAGTAAATAGAACTTCATGGTAAGACATCTAATGGGATTAGTTCATAATTACCCCTAGGGGTTAGGTTTTTCTCAAGTTAAGAATTCAATTTGAGAGAGCATTTTAACTTTGTGAGAGAAAAGTTTACTTAAAAAAAGCCCACAAAAAATAGTAGAGAGGTGAGATTTTAGGGAAAATTTCAAATCAGGTTCCGTTTGTTTTGATATAATTTATTTAACACAAAAAATATTTTTCTCAAAAAATATATATATATATATATTTTCGATGTTTGGTTGATACTTGAAATAAAAATATTTTATTGCCTAAAAGATAAATTTTGATTCAATAAAGTGTCATTTATAACTTTTTAGTAAATTAAGATACTTATTTGAAAAGGCTAAATGTATTGAAAATGTAGTGAGCAAGAGTCAACTATATGAAAATTGACTTACCGAATTTTTAAAGGTAAGCCGTTTTTAAGAAAATGATGCAAAAATAGTTTTCTTAAAAATGTTTTACTTACTTTTTGTTCAACCAAATAACGGAAAATAAGTAAAATATTAATATTTTAAGTCAAAACAAACGGAGTCAGTATATGCTTTTTTTAATTTTTATTTTTATTTTTATAAACAAATAGTAAATTTTATAAACATTAATGATTAAAACCATTAAATTTTTTACGAATATGTAATAACTTTATGATAGTATTGTAATTTTTCTTTAATTTTAAATGTGGTTCTATTATATACAATTAAACCTAGACCTTACATTAATATTTATGGTACAATTTGGGTATTTTTTTTGGTATCCTAAAGTTTATTTTTTATGCATAACAAAGACAAACTAACTAAAAACAAAACTGAATTTTAAGCAAATTATTTTCTCAACAGGCTTATGTTGATCATTAAGGCTGTAAATGAGGTACATGTTCCCTTGAAACTAAGGCCTCGTTTGGTAAAAGTTAAAGTGACTAAATAAGCTCAAAAAAATAAAATAGGTTAATTTAATTAATAACACAAAATATCACATTTAAATCATAATTATTTCACTTTTTCTCTCGTAACTATCATATCCAAACTAAAAAAAAGTCAAAAGTTCTTCTCAAACGGAGTTAATTTAGCCAGGTTAAATTTGTCAAAAAAAAAAACAAAAAAACTAAATTAGTTCTTCCCAAACCAAGGCTAAAACTGTTTTTGAAATTTTTTTTAGCCATACACGTTCTCTTGAAATTGAATATTGGAAGAATTACAACACAGTTGGATAGAGAAAAAAAATTTCAAAAACATGTAGGATGCAAGTGAATATGTGATGGGATGTAAATAAAAAATGTGAAGATATAAGTATGACTTGTACCCCTCCATATTTCTGTTCCACAAGAATGTAATGCAATCCTTCCTTAAATATTAATGCTCTGCTATGATTTGAGAGGGTAATCCTATGCTACACACACCCTCAAATGCAAGTTAGAAATAATTATAAAATAATAATAAAAAAAGTTTGACTTGTCATTTCAATTTATGAGAGTGTTTGGACTTAATAAGTCTATTTTTTTTCTTTAATTTTAAATGTGGTTCTATTGTATATAATTAAATCTAGACCTTACATTAATATTTATGGTACAATTTGGGTATTTTTTTTGGTATCCTAAAGTTTATTTTTTATGCATAACAAATACAAACTAACTAAAAACAAAACTGAATTTTAAGCAAATTATTTTCTCAACAGGCTTATGTTGATCATTAAGGCTGTAAACGAGGTACATGCTCCCTTGAAACTAAGGCCTCGTTTGGTAAAAGTTAAAGTGACCGAATAAGCTCAAAAAAATAAAATAGGTTAATTTAATTATTAAGACAAAATATTACATTTAAACCATAATTATTTCATTTTTTCTCTCATAACTATCATATTCAAACTAAAAAAGTCAAAAGTTCTTCTCAAACAGAATTAATTTAGCCAGGTTAAATTTGTCAAAAAAAAATAATAAAATAAATAAAAACTAAATTAGTTCTTCCCAAACCAAGGCTAAAATTGTTTTGAATTTTTTTTCAGCCGTAGATGTTCCCCTGAAATATTGAAAGAATTACAACACAGTTGGACAGAGAAATTTTTTTTCAAAAACATGTAGGGTGCAAGTGAATCTGTGTTGGAATACAAATAAAAAATTATGAAAATATAGGTATGACTTACACCCCTCCATATTTCTGTAATAAAATTTTCTCTATCCCACAAGTATGTAATCCTCCCTTAAATATTAATGCTCTCTGCTATGATTTGAGAGGGTAATTCTATGCTATACACACCCTCAAATGCAAGTTAGAAATAATTATAAAAAAAGTTTGACTTGTTTCAATTTAAGAGAGTGTTTAGATTTAATAAGTCTATTTTAGAACTAATTTCGGTAATTTAAATCGTTCATTTTTTAGGACTCGTTGAATAGAATATTTATACAAAAAATCAATATGATTGAACATCAATAGTTATTTGTTTGAATCATATTTATTTTTTAAAATAGGCGACAAATATAATTTCAAGAATAACTATTCAATTTTTTGCAATACAAATTTGAGTCAAACATATAGTTGTCAATGTCGGGTTGTCTTATTTTTCGTATAAATAATCTATTTAACGAGTTCTAAAAAGTGAACTGTTCAAATCTTTAAAATGGAACCTCAAGATCTCTCCTGTTGAGATGTGAACGTGAGAGAAGTCTAATTCCCAAAAATGAATTATTATCAAATATCACATAAAATATAACCAAAAAGTACTTGTATTAGAATCAAAATAGAATTTTTTAACATGTGCCCTTAAGCTACTTGTTAAAAATGCAATAAATCATCTTAATCAACCCCATTATCATAGAAAATTGAAAAAAGTTATAAATGTTATATTGTTAGAAAACAAACTACCCTTTTCCTTTAATTGCCTTTATTTTTATATATTTTTTATAATGGAAAATTTTAAAATATTTGTTTAATCACAAAAGTCAATGCCCTTTATTTTTGTAAATGATATTTTGCGACTTTTTTTTTAAATTTTTAATCATAATTAGATTATACAGTATAAGAAAAATAAATCTAAAATTACAGCATATATAAAAATTTCATAATATTAATCAACAAAGGAATTTTATTTTTAAATAACATTTTTTTTAGAATTTAAATACCATTTATTTTCAATTATAATTAAATTATATGATGTAAGGAAAATGAATCTAAAAATGATAACAAATATAAAAAATAATGGGCATTTAAAAATCTGAAAAAAAAGAGAGCCACGAAATATCATTTGAAAACAAAGGGCATCCACTTTTATACAAAAAAAAAAAAAATGTTTAAAAAAATTCCATTATGAAAAAGTAAATAAAATTATTAAAATAGAGAGAATTAAAGAAAAGAATAGTTTGGTCTCCAACAATATAATATTTATAATCTTTTTAATTTTTTATGATAGTGGGATTGGTTAAGATAATTTAATACATCTTAGGCACTTGTTAATAAGATCAATCAAAATATTATCATAACTAACATCACAATAAATCATACTATAATATGTTTTAACCAAAAATGCAAAAGTCTAACTAATACCATTATAAGTTATGATTAAAAATTACAAAATCATAACTATAACTAAAAATATATGATACATATTCTAAAAGAGAAATGTACCATAAAATTTCCTGATTTGAAACTATTGACGGAATCAATTAATTGACTTCAAGTTATGAAAAATTATATAATAGTCTTGAAGTATCATATGGTTATACTCTCTCACCAAACACTATTCATTATGTCCCCTCATATCCCTTAATCACTCATAAAATACCACGTGACTGTACTCTTAAACTATCGAATAATCACTCTCAAGTTAGAAACCTATGTTTATTAACCAAACAATAATATTATAAATTGAGAAAAAATTATTTAACGTATTACGATGATTTTAGTTTTAGATGGTGTTTACATCCAGTGGTGGAGCCATAAAAAATAGTTCAAATGGGGAACTTATTAATTCAAATTTAATTTTTTTTTCCTCATAATCCATAATAATAGATAATAATTTTTTAAATTAATATTAAGCACAGAATCTTAAATATTTCATATAAAAGTTTTTAAATTTTTGTTTTTACAATTGACCTTGTGAAAAATTAGAATTGAAAATATGGTGTTACTTATAACTAGTGTAGTTTTGTATGTTTTATGATAGATTATATAAAAATATATAAATAATAGTGATACTACATTATTATCGATATATGATGTCACTAATTAATAGTAAAATAACGCATGAAAGGTTAATCTTACTTGTCAAATATAATTAACAATTCAATAATTTCACATCTTCATAGTGGAGTTAACTATATTTATATATCAGTGATGATTTGGTTTCACTGTTATACTGAATTTTTTTTATAAAATATTCATACATAATAATGTGACTTGTTGTAGTTTCTCCATTTTCAATCAAAACAATTATCATTATTTTCGTAATTTAAAAAATATCATTAAAAAATTATTCTAAATGTTATTCCTATATAAATTTTATATTTATTAATTATTAATTATTTTCCTTATATGCAAAAAAATAAAATAAAAATGAGGGGGCCCCTCAATTCATAACTCCGATACTGTTTACATCATATTAATTTTAAATTTATATAATATAACTCATTTCAATATAAATTTTATTTTATTTTTTGGTAGCTTATGATAATACCTAGGGGTGAGCATGGTCCGGATTGGACCGGATTGGGGTAAAATCAGGACCAATCCCTTATCTATGGTTCCTAAAAAATTGAAACTAATCCAATCCGTTTAAATCATAGAACCAATCCGAACTAATCCATTTAAACACGGATTGGATCGGTTTAGGACCACGGATTCACATAATTAAATAACAAAAAAATATATTTAATTGCATAAAAATATAAACATAGCGCTATATTAGTTCCACAATAGCAACATGTCTTTCAATAATAATGACATACTATTCTAGAATTTAAATAACCATAAAAAAACTGGTTTCACCATAAGTATTTAGACCATTACAAATTAAAACTAAAAACTAACAAACAAAAGTAATAAAAGAAGATACTATGCGAGTTTAGGTTTGAATTTAGGTTTTATATAGAATAAGAGAAAATACTATGGGAGAGGATGTATAATAAAAATATAGACTATTTGTATACTGTCCGGATCGATTCCAATCCGAGACCGTGAGGTTCAATCCAGAACCAATCCGTGGACTAAGGATTTTTAATTCTTCAATCCGGAACCGAACTACGAATTCAAAAAACTAATCCAAACCTATCGGATTGGACTGGACTGGATCGGATTACGGATTTCATGGATTCCTTGCTCCGCCTTATAAGAAAATAAAGAGAAAATAATTGAAACTTAAGAAAGAAGATGAACAGATTTAAATATGAAGAATATTTGATTAGAGTGTACCATAAGAACAAAAATAATATTTTATTTTAACATTTAATAAATTTATTTAGGGTATAATAAAAATTAAATTTTAAATTTTATTTGAATGTACCAAGTTACTATGTAAGTGCAAATAGAATCATCCCAACAAATGGGTTACATATGGTCCATTAGCTAACAAACATTACTCGCTCCAATCTCATGACGCAGACATGCTCCAAGCAGCCAGGCAGGGTGGGCCTATCCTAAGCAACTCAAGGCCAACCCATAAAATTTTAAAACTTGCCCAGTGTTTATCGAAATACAAGATTAATCTGGAGTTAAAATTTTTAGACTGCTCGTTTGGGGACTGACTATTTTAGCTAAAAAGTCAAAAAGTCAATTAAAACTAGTCACATCACCTCTCTACTTTTCTGCATATTTTTTCGTAAAAAGCCAAAAAGTTACTAAAATAGTCTGTTCCCAAACGAGGCTTAAAAATTTGAATAGAACGTAGACGAACAACTAAAATAACTCCTTATCTGAAATTTTATGAACAAGTTTAAAATAATTTGAACATATTATAATTCGCTTAAAAATATACTTTATCTTGTGTTTGGTTGGGAGATTTAGGGAGGGATTTAGAAAAGAAAAGGGAAAAAGTGTGTGAAACTGGGTGAAATGTAGATATATTTTATTTATATTTCACCTAACTTTTTTTTTTTTCTTTTCAAATTCCTCTTCAAATCTTCCAACCAAACGCAGCATTGGACTTCTAGCCCAATTAAGTTCAATAGTCCATTTACATAGTCCATTAGCACCTTCATCAGAGTACTAATCTACTCATTAAGGCCCCGTTTGTTTTGGGGTTAAATAGATAGAAGGGGATTAGGATGGAGATGAAATTATTGAGTGTCGTGTTTGTTTGTAGAGTTTGGGAGGGGATTAGGATGGAAGAAGTGATATAGATGGAGGTTGGAAGGGGGATTGAGATGGAAGACGTGGAGATGGTATTAGAAAAATAGTGAGGGGATTAGAAGTTTTTTTTATTTTTTATATATTGGGAATTTTTTTAAAATATTAATGTTTAATTTTTTTTATTTTTTTTATTTGTTTTATTATTTTATATAAAAATAATTTAACAATTCTTACACTAACAACTATCATCAAAACAAACACAATTTACTTAATCTCCTCACTAACAATCCCTTCACTATGAATCCCTTCCATTCTATCTCTGAAAACAAACGGGGCCTAAAATAACAAACACTTTACACACAAAAATACATCCCACTTTTATAACATTTTTAACATCTCCAGTGGTCCTAGGTTGCTACTGATATATCTGATCTAGAGAGAGATGAAGACTAAGGCCAAGTTTGACAAGTTGAAAAAAAAGTTAAAAAGTCAAAAAGTTACTCAAAAAATTAAAAAGTTATCACTATTCACCAAAAGTCAAAAAGTACGGCTGCACAACTCCCAATCTTAATTTCCCCTACACACTAATTTATACAATTTTTTAATACAATTTTTCCATAAAAAGTCAAAAAGTTAACCCAAACATCCATATATTTTTCCCTCAACTTTTTAGTTCAAAAAGACAAAAAGTACACTTATTTAAGACACCCCAAACAACCCCTAAATGAAGGTTCTGATGCACTTTGCCTTTTGTCATCCAATCAAAATTTAAGGTTGATTCAACTACTTCCACAATTGGTGAGGTCATTTGAAAACATAATACACATAAGAGCATCTCCAACGGTGGATCAAATTTTTCATTAAATTTGAGTAAAAAAAAAGTCAATTTTCTCAATCTAATATGACTTGCTCGAACGGTGAGCATCAAAATAGGGGAGGGTCGTCCGGTTGGTTGACCGGCAGGTCGACCGGTAAGGCCATAATTTTTTTTTTTTTTTTTCCCTCCCTTTCTGTGCCCAATTCTTTTCCTATTTCTTTTTCCCTCCATTACATATATTTCGTTTTGGTTTACTTCTAACAATGATTTGCTTCTAAAATCTCATATAAACACATTATTCATATGCCAAACAAGTCCAGACAACTGATACGATCATAGCTGAAACAAAACAGAGCATAATGAATACCTTCAAATCCATGATGTTGACTTCATATTCATCCTCTTCTTCTTCCTCCTCCCCCTCTGATGAGTTTGATGATGAATATATGGTCACACTTTTAGGGGCTTATGAGAAGAATAATGCTAGTATGCTTCAGATTCTTAAGTCAAGTGATAGCTCAAAGAAAATAGGAGGTTCTGTTGTAGGCCATAAGTATATACGCAGAGATAGAAGGCAGGGTCATGAGAGATTGTTTGCAGATTATTTTGCTGCAAATCCAGTGTATTCACCTACAATATTTCGAAGACGTTTTCGAATGCGTCGTCCTTTGTATCTGCGAATTTTGAATGCAATCCAAGCACACAATTCATATTTTGTTCAAAAACAAGATGTAGCTCATGTAGTTGGATTATCTCCCCTACAAAAAATGACTTCAGCAATGAAAATATTGTCATATGGTGTCGCAGCAGATGTAGTTGATGATTATATACGTATCGGGGAAAGCACTGCAATTCAAAGTTTGCAACAATTTTGTAATTCAGTGATTGAAATGTTTGGACCAGAATATCTGAGATCTCCAACACCAACTGATATTGCTAGATTACTTGCTATTGGGGAGGTTCGGGAGTTTCCGGGTATGTTGGGAAGTTTAGATTGCATGCATTGAGAGTGGAAAAATTGTCCAAAGGCATGGCAAGGTCAATACGTAGGCCATCAAAAAAAGCCAACCATTATTCTTGAAGCAGTAGCATCTTATGACTTATGGATTTGGCATGCATTTTTTGGAATGGATTCGAACATGGATAAGCATGTTGCGTACTTCTTTTGGGTTGTGTTCGAAATTCATCCCACTTACAACTTCGGCGCAAAATATCCCAACATGTATCAAATGTGAAGTGTTTTTTCTGTATTGCATGATACATCCGCTTACTTCAGCGACCTACCAAAAAAAAAATTACAAAAATTTCAATAACAAGTATACATTTAGAAAAGAAATTTGATATTTAATAACACAAATAAATTTTACCATGTCTGCCTCAGTTGTTCCACTTTGTTGCCTCAGTTGAATTTGTTCAAGAAAATCACAGAATTTATTAATTGCCTTTTGCATGCCAGACCAACAGTGAGACAAAGAAATACGGTTTCGATTTGATTCACCGCTCAATTGTGAATTAAAATAAACAAGTACTCGTTCCCAAAATATAGCCATAGTCTGACTATTACCAGTAATGGGATCTTGAGAGACTGCTAACCAAAATCTACATAAAGTTTCATCTTCTATAATTGTGAACGCTTTACCATGAGAAACACGAGAAGTTTCTGAAATAAAATGATTATCAGTGTTCTGCGTGTTCTGCTCTCGTGAAGTTTCCGACATAAAATTAATATCAATGTTGTGCTCCAACATTTGTGATTCCTCAAGCATTTCAAAATCTTCCATAGTTTGAAACAAATTCAGTGCGTACAATATCTAACTTACTGAAAAATATTAGAATGATATACACTCAACATCAGAATCAGATAATATAAAGGGTAAATTACATTTTAACCCCCTGTAGTTTGCCCAAAAAACACGGAGCCTCCCTGTAATTTCATTTGTAACACTTAAACCCCTAAACTTCATACCAAACTATAATTTTGGACGGACGTAACAGAAGTAATAAAAAGTCATAAATGCCCTTAGATATTTTCTACTCAGTCATTTCATTCATATTATTTTGTATCTTTCTCTCCATTTACTCTCTCACCATGAGCACCATATCACCACCACCTTTTAACACCAAACCCACCTCCTTCACCCATTTTCACAACCAAGGTTCATCACACTACCCCTTCAACACCTAGTGGTTCACTGACATCAATCTGTTTCCAAGACGCACTCTCCGAAGAGTATATATCAAAATGATTGCCCAACCGAAAACAATTATGTAAACAATTATGCAAAACAACTTTGTAGTGAGATGATTTTGAAGGAACAAAAGCCAAGTATAGCCCCGATGGTTCATATGAACGACGATCAAGTTGAGAACGATCAAGTTGAGGAAGTAGAGTGAATTTCTGGGTGGTCAGATTACAAACAGTGTAACTTTTTGTATAATGATTACCAACAACAAATCCACCATTCTCACACAACAGTAAGCCATTGCAAGAGTTTTTAATCCTAAATAGATAATCTCCTCCAACAGAATCGAGGAAGCAGAGTGTAGGAAGATTGTGATTTGGGTGGCCGTGAAGTGAGACAGAGTAAACCTGGTACTTTGGATTCGAATAGCCGTGGTGGAAGTATAAGCCAGAGATCATTGAGGAATTGCGATTTCGGTGAGAGTGGTTCGAGGCAAAGCGAGATTCAGAGATGAGATTGAGCCAATTCTTGGAGACGGACTTGAATCTGATTAGGGATTTGGCGGGTACGCGTAAGAGAATCTTTGTGAGGAGATCTTCATTGCTCGCAATTACTTCTTCTGTAGCTGGTGTGATTTGTGATAAACAAGAACTGATGATCATCGTTGTTCTTTCGCCGGATACTTCCTTCGCCATTATCACCTGGGCACAGATTCTGACTACACTATGATACGCAATACTCGAATGGTGGGTACCATATATCTGGGCAATTTCAGAGGCCTTAATGTGTTTGTTGCATATTTATATAATGAAGGGAGAGAGAAAGGGTGTTTTGGTCCAAGAATGTAACATTTTTGGCAGGGGAGAGTGTTGTTTACACTTTTATGTTCGTAAATCTCACGCTCTGGTTAAATAAACGGATCTGTCAAAAATTACTATTTGGTATTAAGTTTAGGGGTTTAAGTGTTACAAATGAAACTACAGGGAGGCTCCGTGTTTTTTGGACAAACCACAGGGGGTTAAAGTGTAATTTACCCTAATATAAATTAAAGCGCACTGAGAAAAAAATTTATAATGACACAGAACAAACAAAATTCACAGCATATAATGTAATGCTATTATGAAAATGAAATACTCTGTCAACCCAACTGAAATTCACAGCATGATATTACGAAACAGATATATTTTATAGAGCACATCAGCAACGGTAAATTTTCAAAATACTCTGTCCATCCAACGGTAAATTATTGGAACGGCTAGTTCTGAAATATGTATATGAGATGTAACTCTTTCAATTATATTTTCATGGGAATTTAAATTTATATCACCCTTCAAATTATTCATAGTCCACAAAATAACCTATCTCAAAATAAACCAGTTCAAACTAGTTCGCACCTGTCAAACAAAACAAATGCAAAATTGAGGAACCAGCCGATTGGTTGGTCAACCGGCCGGTCAACCGCCTGGTTGACCGGTTAGTCTCCCCCAACGGTCACGCACAGTAAAATGGTGAAACATAGAACCTGTTCTCACTTTGATGAATTTTTTGTTCCATTCTCATTTTGATACCAATTTGCTGAAATCATTGGAGCTCCAAAAAGTGACTTTTTCACCAAATTTCAAATCTGATGCAAGGTTTGATGAACCGTTGGAGATGGCCTAACATACAAACACTTATTTATAATAAATACGCAAAAATGGATGAACTGAGAAAGACAAGAGAGAGGTATGTGGAAAAAGACGAGTCCAGATCCTCTGCCGCCCTTCTATGCGGGGGTCCCTGCGGCACCCCCAAAACGACGTCGTTTTGGGGAAAAAATTCAAAAAAAAAGAAAACGAAAGCACAGAATCAAAGAGAAAAAGGGGAAAAAGAAAGCAGAGGAAGTGAGAGGAGAAGGAGAAAAAGAACGCAGAAAGCACAGAGGAAGAGAGTTCTTTCTCTCTCGCTGACGAACTCCCCGGTGACTCCTTCGCCATCAAACCGTCAAACTCTTCTCTTCTCTTTCCGTCGCTGCCGATTGCGAATCTCACTCGTCTCTCTCTCTCTCTATTCTCCAGATCTGAGTCTCTCTTTCTCTACTCTTTTTTTATTTTTATTTTTAGTTATTGTTGATGATGATGATGATGATGATGATGATGATGAAATTATATCAGTGTTCTTGGGTTTATATCAGTTTTAGTGAATTTCATTTATGTTGATTGGGTTTGTAGATCTCATTTATATCAGTTCTTGGGTTTATTTTTTGTATTCTTTGTGTTTTTGCTTCTTTCTCTCTCCCTCTCCATTTTGTTTTTCTTTTTTTCTGGGTCTGCATTTTTTTTTTTTTTTTTAGTTATTGTTGTTAATGATGATTATGGAATCAGAATCTGAAATGCAGAGCATGTGTTCTTGGGAAATTTTTCTGGGTTTATTTTTTGTGTTCTTTGTGTGTTCTTGGGAAATTATTCTTTGGATGACCATGGCCATTTTGGACGATGACAGAACTTGTGTTCTTGGTAAGTCATGGTAGACACAGATGGCCATCCTCTTCTCCTCTTTCTCTCTGATTCTCACAAATGGTTTATTTTTTGTATTCCTTGTGTTTTTGCTTCTTTCTCTCTCTCTCTCTCTCCGTTTTTCTTTTTTTTTTTTCTGGGTCTGCAATTTTTATTTTTTCAGTTATTGTTGTTGATGATGATTATGAAATTATTGTTTGTGTTCTTGGGAAAAATGGCCATTTTGGCTGATGACCATGGCCATTTTGGATTGTTCAAATTATTCTATGTGTTCTTGGGAAATTATTCTTTGGATGACCATGGCCATGACCATGACCATGACCATGGCCATCTTCTTCCTCTCTTTCTCTCTGATTCTGTGCTTTCATTTTCTTTTCTTTTTTTTGAAATTTTCCCCAAAACGACGTCGTTTTGGGGGTGCTGCAGGGACCGCCGCAAAGAAAGGCGGCAGAAGATCTGAACTCGGAAAGAGA
Organism: Camellia japonica; assembly: GCA_030407325.1. Lineage (NCBI taxonomy): Eukaryota > Viridiplantae > Streptophyta > Magnoliopsida > Ericales > Theaceae > Camellia > Camellia japonica. The sequence continues at coordinate 29,166,883 of JAPPVO010000031.1, forward strand.
CAGTACATAAGACTTAAAGCATGGTAGAGAAACTAGCCAATAATGTATATATGAAATTATTGCAGATAACTTCTTACTTTGTCTTTCTTTTGGTATTAAACCTCGTGCTTAGTATTTAATATTTTTTCCAGAAGTACTACCAAACCCATATAAATAACTAAGCCAACTTTGACTTTAAATAATCTCATCCAAGGAATTGTCAATAAACCCCTGTTTCTAAGGAATTAGATCCTCTATTCCACTTCTTCTGTCCCTCAATTTGAAGCTCTCTCTTTATCACACGATCAGAGTTAGAGAGATAAATCATATATTAGAGAAAGCCAACACACAAAATTGGCTATTTATTGCTCTCATTTTTCATTTCCCTCCATTCATTTTACAAAAAATGAGAAATTTCACAAAAACTACATACTATGCTTTCATTCTATTTCTGTTAGCAGCCAAGGTGAGAGGCCGATTCTTGCGATATAGTTCTTCTGATTCAATTTCAGATGGCATCGATCACGTTGAAGGCAATCAATCCTCCTTTCTACTTCTCAAAGGATTGGATTCTGAAGAAGAGTGTGAGCAAATGTATGGTTTTTTGCCGTGTTCATACACTCCTCTAGGCCATCTGTTCCTGATTTTGGTGTATGAGTACCTGTTGTTTCATGGAGAGAGTTATGTTAATTCCGGGGGCGAGCGGATTTTCAAGATTCTTGGGCCTGGAATCTTTGGTGCAAGTGCATTCCATGTTCTTGATTCCCTCCCAGAGTCCTTAATTCTACTTGGTATTATTTACTATTGTGTTACCAAAAAAAAATATTTTTTTTTTTTATATACTCTGCAGTTTTGTTTCTTTCTTCTTCCTTTTTCTAATCTTCATTGAGATAGATGACTGCAAACCACTTGTTTCCCATCAATTTTCTTGCATTTGTGGGTTTTTTCCTTTTTTTTTTTTTTGGTGGAAAACATTTTCTTGCAAAAAATGTTTTCTGGTAAAAAACAAATTTCAAAATTGCGATCTTAAAGGCGGGGATACTATGGTGGTGATAGTGGTGGCAATGGTGGTTGTGCGGTGGTGGTGGTGGTGGCATGAGTAAGAATTTAGTTTAGAAAATATTTTTTATCTTTAAAAGTGAAAAATGTTTTGCACCTAAAAAAATTTGTTTCCATTGACAGCTAAAAATATTTCCTGTTAACTTTGTTTTTTTGTCATACCGAACAACACAAAATATAAAAAACATTTTTCAAAAAATGGTTTCCACCAAACAAATGGTTTTGCTTCCATATTCAACTTTGATTAGTGCTCTCTTGAATACTTCTAGTCGTATTAGTATAATATGTCTTGTTACAACCATAGAGATTCCTTGATTTCAAAACAATCATGCTCTTTTTCTATGATTAAAAATTATGCTCACGTTTAAGGAGGATTGTTATGCACTGATCGTATTTTCTTTCTTCTTTTTTTTTTTTTTTTTTTTTGAAGAAAAAAAAAACTATTTTTTAAGATGGCTTCTTAATAGATAAGGCCTTTGACAAGTCTTTTTCTGGTACTATTTTGGAAGAACTTAAATAAATGAACACGGCACAGGCTGTGATGTGTTGTATTGACTGACTTTCAGCAAAACTTTTCTATGATAAGGGCCCCAGATATCTTTATGTATATCATATTTTTTAAATTGAGTGACTTAATGAAACACAATGTTTGACAACAAGACAAATATATACATGTCATATTTGATTCATTGCTTGATCAAATTAAACTAAAAGCAGAGAGATAGATTACAACGATGGTTCATGCATTTTGTTTTTTGTATTATTTTGGTCCCTACTACACTTTTAATCGACTTAGTTTTGTCACTTAATTTTAATTTTGCGTCAATTTGATTCAATTGATGACATTGGTTGGGATTTTTTACGAAAAATAATCACTGCGTTGGTAGAGGTTAACTCACTAATTTGAGCAAGTTTACAAATATTGCTCCTAAAAACATGACACATGACCATTCACGTGCACTCTTTCCATCTAACGGGTGTAATCAATTGGACCGAAATTGAGCCAATTGAAAGTATAAGGACAAAAGTGACACAAGACTCAAAGTACATGGACTATCAGTGTATTTTGGCCTATACAAAATTAGAGTAAGATCACTGCGTTAGTAAAAATTGCTGTATTGTTTTGAAATTGTCAGAACTCAGCTATGGAAGCAGAACTTCCTAGCAGAGCATTACTGGATAGCCTAAAAACAATGCTTAAAACGAGTGCTCTCAGTAAATTGCTGTTGCAACTATAAATTTTCTTCTTCTTCTTCTTCTTCTTCTTCTTCTTTAAATTTTTAATTTTTTTGTTATTAATGTTTTGTTCTCAGCTTCTGGACTTATGGGCAGTAAAGAGACGGCGCAAGAGTATGTCTATACCGGTGTTGGCTTACTGGCTGGCTCAACAATCTTGCTTCTCACTTTAGTTTGGGGAACATGTGTTATTGTTGCCAGTCAAAACTTTTCCAAAGATTCTGAGTCTAATCCTTCAGTCAATTCAAATCCTACTACACAAAACCCATTTTGGAGATTGTTATCATTCTCAACTGGTTCGCTCTCTCTTCTTCTCTTTTCTTGTTGATTGATATTTTTTTTTTTTTTTTATTTGTAAGTACTTGAATGAAATTAAACTAAATTTTTTGTGCTTTGTATTTTCATTTTTTTACAGGTCATGGTATAACTACAGATGTGGAGGCTAGTTACACTGCAAGGATTATGGTTCTCTCTGTCATACCATTTATAATCATCCAAATCCCAAAAATATTCCATTTATTTTCTTCTGGGGAACGTATTGTCATCATATTCACCTAGTTATTTCCGTTGTATTCCTTCTCGCATACTTCTTCTATCAGGTATTCAATTTAGGCATTTATGATCGCAAAAACAATACAAACACCTTTTTCTTCTAGAAAAGTGCACAGGCATATTCATTTTGAACGGGGGTCACACCCTGCTAGCACTGCATTTTGGGCACTTTCATAGGAAAAAAAATGTTGTGTTTGTTTTGTTATTGTTTAATTCTCTGAATTTTGTTAAAAAATTTGTGAAATTTCTCTTCTTCTTTTTTTTTTTTTTTCTTCTTTTTTTTTTTTTTTGTAGCATTATTGTTTGTATATTTGTAACGATTATTTTGTTTTGAAAAATATTGCACTGCATTTTGTGCACTTTCGTACTAAAATTTCTCTGTTTGTTATGTTATTGTTTAGTTTAGTGAAATTTCACTGCATGTAGCATTATTGTTTATATCGTTGTGACGATTATTTGTTTTGAAAAATCATGCAGATTTTCCAGCCTTGGATCCAAAAGCGAAGGCTAGAATATGTAAAACATGAACATTTAGAAATAGACATTTTAAGACACGTGCAAAAGCATGCACTCGGAAAACTCCTTACTGAAGACGGTACACCGAATGTATCAACAATTAGAAGGTAATGTTTTCAAGAAAATATATATATATATTTTTTTTTGTGATGTTTGTATGTGTCAAGTTCTTAATTTTCCATACAAAATATATTGAATTTTAGGCTATTTGAGGAAGTAGATCAAGATGGCAATAATAAGATATCATTTGGTGAATTAAAAAAATTTCTTCATGAAATCAAGTATAAAAGATGGTATGTAGATAAAGATATAGTCGTGTCCGAGGTGTTGAAAGAATTCGATCTTGACGGTGACAAGACGATTACCATGGATGAGTTTGTCAATGGATTCACAAAATGGCTTGACGATGCAAAGCGATCAATGGATAAAGAATATCACTCGGTAAAATCATTGAAAGATTTATATAAGGTAAATTCATCTATATGAATTCTACACGTGGATTCGTTTGTATTCATTTATGATTCATTAGCAGGTTTCAAATTCTATCTTGTTACAATTTTCACAGATTTTGCAACCTTGGATTCAAAAGAAAAAAGAGGAACATGAAATGCAGAACCAACTAATATCAGAAATTTTAGTACATATTCAAAGCTCGGCAATAGGGAGCATGTTAGCAGAAGACGGAACACCAGATACACAAACCATCAAAAAGTTAGGCTCTTGTTTTTGTTTTCTTTGTTTTGTTGTTTGTGTTTTTGGAAAACAAAACAAGGAAAAGTTCAAAAACACTAATTAGTTTTCAAAAAATGATCAATAAGCCTATTGTTTTTACAGATTATTTGAAAACATTGATCGCGACAAAGATAATTGCATATCACCATCTGAGTTGAAACAACTGGTTATGAATATCAAGTTTCGTAATACGCCTTTAGACGCGGATGAAGCGGTTGAAAAAATAATGGAAGAGCTTGACATAAATGGAGATAATGTGCTTAATGAGGAGGAGTTTGTCACTGGTTTCTCAAAATGGCTCAACACAGCCAACAATCAAACTCCCGACTCAATAGAGTCTGTCGATGAAATAAAGCAAGTTAGTATCGTTCTCTGTTCTCTGTTTTCTGTTTTCGTTTTCCGGAAAACACTTCCTCATCTTTACTATTCTCTGTTTTCTATTTTCTGTAAAACACTTCCTAATCTTTATTATTCTTGATCAATGCTATACGGAAGCATATGGAATGAACAAAAAACACGAGGACAATTATAACATTATAGGGAAAAAAAATTATCTGATTTTTATGACTCAATCAATAGTTGATTTGTCTCAAAGGCTTACAACCTAATTTGTAGTAAACGTTACCAAGTGACCAAGTCACAAATCAAGCCAAGATTACCCAAATTTACCTCCCACAAAAATCGTGATTCAAAATGGATCTATCTAGAACCCCGAAATTAAGCATTCAAATTTTTTCAAAAAGAAAAGAAAATTTCTTAATTTGGAGGCCTAAATGATGGAATTCACCCAAAATTCAACAAAGATCACTCCTAAGAAATGAGTTGTACTTGTTGGGCTGCTTCGAATCGAATATGGGTGTTTTGGGCTTGATTTGACAGCCTTGAAAAATCAACAAAATCACCTCTTTTTTTCCGATCAAACTTCTCAATGAATTTATTGTCAGTCACCACTGCATCACTAGTTATCACTATTCTGACAAGAAATTTTTTGGGTTATGCAGAAAAAATGGGAAGAGACAGACATGTTGGTAGAGGATAGACGTGTTGATACATCTCCATGGGCATGGATAAATGCTATAAAGCTTTTGGTGGTAGGAATTGCTCTATTAGGAGTTCTAGCAGAACCACTGATACATAGTGTTCAATACTTCTCCAAATCAGCAAGCATACCATCTTTCTTCATAGCATTTATCCTAGTCCCATTGGCTACCAATGCTAGAGGTTCAATATCAGCTATCAAAGCCGCGAGTTGGAAGAATCCAAGAACTACTTCTCTAACATTCTCGGAGGTTTGTTCCTTCTTTTGTATCTCCATTTGAAGCAAAACAAGGAAAACTAGAACTAGAAAACTTAATAGTTAGAATGGTTTTCTTTTTTTTTTGCCTCCTTAAATTTTAGTTTTTTTTATGACTATATGTAATCATACCATTAATTTCATATGAAATTGACATAATCATTCCATGTACATGAACAAATTTCACAAAAATGATTCTTTCTCACTAGATAAAATATTAGTAAATTGAATGTGCTTCATGGTTTAAAAAAAAAAAAAAAACACTTTAGTGTTGTTCATGAACAATATTAGCATAAATGTGTGATTCATTAACCATAAAAGAGACATCTTTGGAGGCTTTTATAAGTTGTGTCGTGACATATTGATTTTCTCTGTTGCAGATCTATGGTTCGGTGTTCATGAACAATATTCTTGGATTTTCAGTCCTTTTATCATTAATTTATTTCCGCGGATTGTCATGGGATTTCTCAGCCGAAGTACTGATGATTTTGATCGTCTGTGTGATAATGGGTTTCACTGCAAGTTTCAGCTCCAAATTTCCCATTTGGACATCCTTGGTGGCATACTTGCTATACCCATTGTCTTTGATCTTGGTTTATGCATTTGATGATTATTTTAGGTGGTCTTGAAACTCAAGTTTTGCTTCAAATCTTATTGAAAACTATAGATAGATAGAAAGACCAAAACTGTGTAATTTTTTCCTAAACTTGAAGGAAAATCAATGTAATTTACCTATATTTTTATAGCCTGCAAACACCTTCAACAAATAGCACCACATTACTTAAAAATTTGTAATAAAATTTTAGAAATCAATTTTTTAAATATTCATACATATGGACAAAAATTTTAAAAAGTAAAATTGACAATTAAATATAGTGTAATAAATCACGACATCACCAGAGAATTGTGATTTTCACTTCCATTAATTTCATTATTGAATAATACATCTTTTATATCTGATTTATCAAGCAAAATGATTTAGAATTCAAGTAAATTAGAACTCTAATAAATCAACCGTATCTTCACCAATATCCAATAGCTTGGTGTACCCATCACGAGAGTATCCAACAGTTAAAGAATGTATAAAATATGTATTTTGTATACCCAATAGATATGCAACCCTATCAGTATGTGTACCAATATTGGTACGAGTACTACAATGTAGTTTCTTATTCAAACAAACCAAAAACTCTAAACAAACTCAAAAAAATTTTGTAATAAAACTCAGTCATAAGTTTTGAATTTATCATGTGGGAAGGACTTTGAAAGGTGTGTACTATATACACCTTATAACTATAAAAGAAAATAGCATAATTTCATATTTTCTTAGTCATAACTAAAATATATATATATATATATAACCAAATGCAAAAAAGTAATAATCAAATATCTCAAAATAATGTTATAACTAAAAAAAAAAAAAATTAGTCATAATTAAATAAAAAAATAACTAAAGTGTATATGATATAGGGTGTGTATAGTAGAATTGTTCCTTATGATATTTATAGTGTCATTTTCAATTACATAGTTTTTTTTTTTTTTTTTTTTTGATGAGTCATAATTTTTTCACAAGATTGAATGGAATATAAGTCTTATAACTATTTATTTAATTAAAAAAATCATTTCAAATATATAAACTTTTTTATCTCATAAAAATTCAAAAAGTTACTGGAAAAGATCTTGCCAACTCAAGAAAAAAAAAATGTTGGAATATACATCTTTTAAATTTGTACAAAAATAGGCATAAGCGGTTAAATAAAAGTGCATTAATTGAGTTGGTAAGAATTAGACTCTTTACCTTCAAAACTTAGGTTCGGTTCTCGTTACGGGCAGTCTTTCTTCGTGGACTATCTATAAGTCCGATGTAATCCTGGATTGAGTAGCCACCTCACCTAAACTTTTTAATATAAAAAAAAAAGTGCATAAACTATGAATTTTTTTTAATTTTTTTGGATCAGATACAAAATGAATGAATGCAGCAAAAATTGGGATAAACCAAATTTGGGCTAGAGAATGGTCTGATTGGACAAATAAGTATGACAAGTTAAACAAGTGGGCTGGACTAAAGAAGTGTAGAATTTGGACTAGATCAGTTGGGCCACAATAGAAGAGCCCATACAAGCTGCAGGAGTTGTGTGTCAGTTTTGACAGTTACAAGCACTAGGACCCATCGCTAATTATAACATCACACGTGGCATTCCAATATCTATGGTTAGTTGACCAAATAACTCCCCTACCTACCTGCAAAAAGTAGGTATTCCCCTTTTCCTAACGCAAAGGATATACAAATTTATTTTTTTAATTTAGTAATATGTTAATAAGTTAATTGGTTGATTTGTATAGAAAAAAAAAAGAAGAAGATAATTGATTAATAATTAAAGAATAAATGAGAGAGCAAATTAATTTAAATATTTAATAAAATCTCACATCATTAAATTTAACAAATGGAACTAATTTTTTATCTGAATAGCAATAGTCATTCCTTAAAAATTTAGGTAAGGAGAGTGACCCTTCAGCTACCCCAATAGGCAATAACTAATCTTCAATTCATATCCACAATTAAAAAATGTAAGTTCAACAAAAAAAAAAAAAAAAACAACAGTTTGTCTATAAAATATAGAGTAACTCTTTTCTTACTTTTATTTTCAAGAGTAATTGGAGAAAACCTCGTTTATTTTAATATTTTTTTAATTTTTGACTAAAATATAATGTAAAAAATTAATATATTTAGGTTGACTTTTTAATTTTTTACAAAAAAAAAAAAGTGCAAAAACTAAAGAAAAAATGAAGGTAGCGTTTCGTTTTATTTTAGAATCATGATTCTAATAAAACAAAATTCAAACTCATAACCAAATATTCAAATCAAAAGTCTTTTTAAAACTAATAACCAAACTATTTCCAAAATATTTTTTTTATTTTGTTCTTTATAACTATTTTTTTATTTTTTGAAAAAATATTTTTTTGAAAAAATATTTTTTTCATTTATTTTTATTTTTTAAGAAAAATATTTTTTTTTGTTCAAAAAAAATGTTATTTTTTAAGTATTGACCAAATAATTTGTTATCATTTAGATATATATATATATATATATATATGAGTGATTCAAAAATTTTAAAATTTAAAAATTAAATATTTAAAAAAATGAAACAAGATATTTTAAATAAAAAAAGAAAATATTTAAAAAAAAATACAGCACACAAATGTAGTTTATATAGCGCATATTAAAAGAATAAATAAATATTCACAATAAAAAATATTTACCCTAAAAAATAAAATTAATAAAATTTTAAATATTTAAAAAAAAAACCTAAAACAATTTCAAAATACAACTCAAAACTTTTATAATCAAACAAGTTTTCTCTTTTCAAAACTCATTTCAAAAGCTTATCTTTCAAAATATAAGTCCACACTCAAATCACAATTCTAAAAGTAAACCAAATGGAGACTTTTTTTTTATTTAATTTGTTGACTTCTTTATTTTTTTTCGTAACTTTTTCACTTTTAAGTTAAAATAAATAGTTGCCAAATGAAGCCTAAAACTTTTTTAGTTTGACTTTTTTATTTAGCTTATTTTGTCTTCTTTTTTCGTGTGCATATTTTTTCTTTTAGTGTGCTAAATTAGTATCATACTACTTCTCAAACGAGGCCTAAATTTCAATCACCTCCCTTAAGATTTTTGACAATTATATTGGCCTCCCTTTCTTTTTTTGAAATTACATTAACCTCCCATGTGTGACTAACGACATTAATAGAAGGGTTAGTTTAGTTATTTTAATATTATAGATATTTCTATTGATATTCATTAAATGTGTCATTATTATTTTGATTATACCTTATATGTTATTTGGTTATAACTACTTCTTTTTTTTAATTGTGACTAAAAAAAGTTAGTTAATACATTTGTAGTAATTAACGCTATAAATGTTATAACTGGTATATGGTACACCATCTTAGTTACTATATTTGTAGTAATAAATATCATAAATATTATAACTTGTATATGGTATACATAAAATGATATGTTTCCAAAAATAACCTATAATTGATGAGTCTCACTATCTAAACTAATAAAAATCAAATTGAGACACCACATATATTTATTTGAGTAGTATTAAATAATTTTTTTAAATACTCATATAGTATGATTATAAATATATATATAATTTATTGCATTACATACATACAAGTTCTTATATTTTTTACTTGGCTTCAATATACTAACTTGTTTACCCAAAAAAGATTAATTGATTATTTTATTCTTAATTTACATATAAATACTTCAAATGTTATACAAATCAAACTGAAATCCCTATATTGCTAATCAAATAATTAATCACTATAACTTTACAAACAAAAAGAAATAAAACCGTTAGTCAAACTAATGATCAACTAACAAATTGGAGGAATATACAAATCAAAAATAAACTTCGAGGTTAGTGTAATTTCAAAAAAGAAGGAGGGGAGGCCAGTATAATTGTCAGAACCTCAAGCAAGATGAGTGTAATTCACCCTCAAAAATTATAAATATTAAAAAAAAAAATCATTTAACAGAACTAACACAAAAATAAAATTTTAACTATCCTTCTATATAATAATTAAATTATCAGAATTACTAACTCAATTATATTGTTGACATCATTAAAAATTATTAATTAACTTAATAATTAATTAATAAAGTAATTTTTTTATTATGTAATTAGAAATTTTTTAAAAAATTATGCAAATTTCATAACTATAAAGGATAATTAGCATTTAAGCAAACCTCATGAGAAATATTAGTAATTAACCTCATTTTCTACTTTCTAAAATATTTAATTTTTTTTTTTTTTCTCAACGACGTCCAATTACAAACTGACATCCAATTATTTAATACAACATGGCACTAACGCCATCTTGATGCAACCCTTTGTTTTCAAGTAGAATGCAATGGATTAATAGTGATAGTATTGTTAATGAAGGAATTAAATAAATTGTATTTGTTTTGATAATAATTGTTGGTATAGAAATTGTTAAATTATTTTTATATAAAATAAATATAAATAATAAAACAAATAAATAAAATACAAAAACATTAAACATTAATGCTCAAAAAAAATGTCCAACATGTAAAAAATAAAAAATAAAATAAAAATAAAACAAATAAAATTATGATTTTTACTTAACAAAAAATACCACCAAAAAAATTAAACATTAATGTTCAAAAAAAATAGTCTGGCGGATTATTTTCTAATATCAAGTTCCAAGCCTCCATCCTAATCCCCTCCTCAAGGCACATCCCAATCCGAAGAGGATTATGAATCCCCTCTCTATCTCCCAAAACAAACACAATATTAGTGGGTTCTACCTCAATCCTAATCTCAATCCTTTCCTCTATCTCCCAAAACAAACGAGGCCTTAACAACTTGTCTCCGTATTAATAAATAATTACATTCTTAAAATATTATTTTGAGGTTAAATTATGATTAGGGAACTATTAAAATTTTATCTACACAATAAAAAATAAATGTTAAAAAATAGAAAGGAAAAAAAAAAAAATGGGATCTCCAAATCAATGGCCAACCCTAATAATTTATATGATATTATCATTCCTCACCAAGACAACTTGTAAGAATATCTCCAACAGACTTTCTTCTTACATCTCCAACAGACTTTCTTCAGAAAATCTAAGTCATTATATAACAGAGTTATTTGTGTTTTTATTTTGCTCCAAAGGGATGGCCAAAATATATGGCTCCCTAAAACAAAGTTTGTTACTTGCATTGTTAATAAAGTTAGTATTGTGTAATTAAGATCTACTTAATTATTGTTTTTATTATATTTGTTGTTTTGTTTTTTAAAAATTTTTTTAAAAAAATATCTTGAAGCCGAAGGGTTGGTTGTGTAGATGCAAGCAACAATAGTAAGTGAGTTTTAATTCTCTAAATCTCTCTCAGTGCATTTCATTTATGTGTATTTTTAATTTTATATTTTTAATGAAATTTTTATTTTGTTGATAAAAAATAAAAATGAAAAACAATGGAGAGAATGCTAACAAAGTAAAAAGAAAGAGTAAAGTGGGAGTGGGGACAGCTTTTGCCATGGCAATAGAGAAAGACGGGGAGTAGACAAAGAGATAAAAGAGACAGTTAAAAAGAAAAAACACAGAGAACAGGAGGAGGAGAAAAGGCATTTCTTTTACTTTAAATTTTTTATTCACTCCCTCATTTAGCATACTTGATACATAAAATTGGATCTCATTTTTATTACTTTTGTCAATCAACATATAATTTTAACTGTCTTTTTGGATGTTCTAATAATTTTTATGATATTACTAGGATGATAACGGGATAAGTTGGTAGTGCCCGCCTATTCCATATCATATCAAGAGTGGGGTAAATAAAGGAAGCGACGGGAGAAAGGTGGAATAATTTTGTAACTTTAGATTAGGGATACTAATAAAAGTTAGAGATAATATATATATATATATATATATATTGGGAAATTATATTATAAACACTCTTTAAAAGGGATGTACCATATGCATTTCTAGTTATATCATTTTTTTTATAGTTATTATCAATTAAAAAGTTGCTTGTTTCCACTTTTCAAAAAACACTTTTCAGAAAATTCTACTTTCTTATTTTCCGTATTTTTTTGTTTTTACTGAATTTTTTTAATATTTTAAGCAATTTTTTTACTTTTTAGACACACCTAACATAAATACACCTAAAAAGTAAAAAAATTGTAAATTTTTTTTTTTAAAAATTCACTAAATACCAAAAATACAAGAATTCAGTTAATTTTTTGTATTTTTATGTATTTATTAATTTTTTAAAATATTTTTTCACAAATTTTTTACTTTTTAGATACATCTAAGTAAGGTGCATCTAAAAAAGTAAAAAAAAATGTTTAAAATTTAAAAAATATTCACTAAAAATAAAAAAAATACGAAAACCAAAAAAGTCAATTTTCAAAAAACTTAATCCAGAAAACTCAAACCAAATATAATAATATTCCTCAATTTTTGTTAACTAGATCTAACAACAAAACAAACGTATACATGATAATAAAGGGGTAGTGCAAGTCGTAAGGACTCTCTTTACTAGATTCTATATTTGGTTTTCAAGTCTCAGCATCCTCTCCCCTAGGTTAGATTATATTTTTATATTGTAAATAATATAAAGTTCTAAAAAAAATAAATTTAATGTATACGATTTTCCAATAGAATCTTAAATTAATTTCAGAATCTTTTTTTTTATTTATAAATTTGACCACTTAAGAAATATATATTTAACCATTAAAAAAAAAAGAAATATATGTTTAAAGTTGCATTGCCTCTTTTGTGATTTGTAAATGGTATTATTAACTACTGCATTGACTTCCTATCCCGGACAGATAGGTGATGGATGAAAGAAAGAAAAATGGAAAATTGCTACAGGTCATTGATTTTTCAACCAAATAAATAATGACTCATGTGAGACATTCGATCATTTTTTTGGTAAATATTTAGTATCTCTAGCATTACCTAAGAAAAATTGTGCTTTATAAAATGGAGAGCATGATTACAATCAGAAACAAAGTGATGTCGGATCTCCTTATATTTTCCAATCATCCAAAACACAAATTTATAAGTCCCACCCTTCTACCAATTATAATACTCTTGGAGTACCATGTGACGGTATCCAAGATCAACCAATAATTTCTCGTAAAAAATAAATAAATAAATAAATAATTAATGTATATGATTTTAAAAAGACTAATGTTATATGCACCAATTAGTATACTAATTAGTATACCAATTGATAATGTGACATAATTTAAGATATTTTTAGTATTTGTAATTTGTATAATGAGTTGGGTCAATAATAATGTCATAACTAGTATTGATACACTAATTAATGTATGTAGCACCACTCTTTTAAAAATAAGAAGTTGTTGTACCTCATTAGTAAAGTAATAAATGTAGTATATAATTTTTAAAAGAATAAAATTATATACATAAATTATTTTATTATTATGATTATTATTATTATTTTAAAAAAACACACTCTTATCAATAAATAGTGTACAACCCAACTAGGGAATTATACAACCCAACTAGTGAATTATATGATTTTCATTGAACGAAATGCCATGTTATTTATTAATTTTTCGAAAATAAATAGAAGTAGAAGTTATTTCATGGGTCAAGAAGATCATGTACGACTATATATTAGGGGTGGTTACGGTTTGGTTTTGGATCATTTGTGGATTGGTTTGAACTCACTCGCGTGTATGCGGTTTGGAAAAAATTCAACTCGCAACCGCCTGCAGTACGGGTTGCGATTTACGTGGATAAGATTCGTAAATGTGTGGGCAATTGCGGGCAGTTTGTAGATTACACTTTTTTCTTTACAAATTTATTTTGGATTTTTTTTTTTTTTTCCATTTTGAAAATATTTATTTTGGGCTCTTTTCCCTCCCATTTTCTAAAATGCTCCAACATTAATAATTAATTAATTACAACTTATAAAATTAAAAACACAACAAAATCAATTCCTAACACAAACAAATTATTCTAAATCCTAAACTTTTAAATCAAATCACAAACTAACACAAGCACATATTTCAAAATCTTAAATTAGATCATCAATCTCATTCACTATTTACTACCCAGCAATACAATTAAAGTAAAATCATTCAAAAATCTAAGCTTACCTAAAAGTAATTATTCATTAACTTTTACATTCATTCAAAATGCAATAATAAAATAACAACGGTACAGGTTTAAAAAATAAAATAAAAATCTAAGTGCGGGTGCGGGTTAAACCTGCAACCCGCAATCATGTCATATTCCAAACCACATCCGCCCGCATTGTATCTGCGAAACTGTCCATTTGTATACGGATCGGTTCTGGTTGGGTGGGTTGGGCGGTTCGAATAACCCTATGTCCAGCCCTACTATATACACATCTAATGAGATCATATTGATTACATTTGGTTTAGTTTTAAAACATGATTTGGATAAAATAAAAAATAATAATAATAATTGTTGGGTTAACAAAATTTTAAAAATACAACTTAAAACTCAATTTTCTCTCTCCTCTCTCATTCTCTTTTTTTTTATATAATTTATAAATCAATCAATCATTTTTTCTCCTTCCTCTCTCATTCTCTCACGGTCTACACATCAATCAATAAAATTTTCTCTCACACCCATCTATTTAATGACAAAAAAATTAAAAAAAAAAATTTAAATCATCCCAAAACTATTTTCAAAATTTTATAACCAAACAAATTTTCAACTTTCAAAACTCTTTTTAACAACTTATCTTTTAAAATATAATTCAAAACTCATTCCACTACTTTCTTATTTTTAGTACTACGTAATTCTTAAAACCCTTGTTATTAATTAGACATATCATTAACTCAAAATTCTTGAAAAACAGAATAACTACTCGAATAGGAGAGAAAGTGTAGGCGCACATTGTCTCCATATTCTGATTTTGAAACTAGTTTGTTAAAAAAAATCCAGTAATGCTATAAATACTAACTAGCCTATCACCTGTGCTATGCACGGAATAATTATAGATATTTATATTTGTTTTAGATTTTTTTTTTAATATATAAATTATGTTTTTTGAGATTTTTTTCTTATCACTAACCATAGTGTATGGGAGAAGTTGAAAATGGTACTGCAATAACTATACACGAATTGTATCTATAATTATTTGTATAAGGGGATTTTAAATACTGATCAGGGGATTTGACTAAATCAATAAATGCTGAGTTTTTTTTTTTTAAATAAAAAATTTTAAAAATTCAGATTGGGATATTGAAGCTCCTATAGGCCTTGGGGGTTAAAAACTCCCTTTTGCTTAATATATAGTATAGATATAGATAGATAGATAGATATATCTTTTTATTTTTATTTTTATTTTTGTGTGGTTTCTATTCGGGTATTTTTTTTTAATTTATAAAAGACGGAGTTATGGGTATCTTTTTTTTTTAAAATTTAATTTATCTGTGGTTTCCATTTGTTTTTAATTATTATTATTAGGTAAGTTATGATGTGAGTTAGATATGTGATAGACATATGAGTTTTATTGATTTAAAGTTTATTTAGATAAACTTTAAAGATTTTTTTTTAGTTTTTTTGTTATGTTATAATATAATATATAAAATATAGGTAAATATCTACAACTTTAATAGAAAATATTATTTGATTTTTTTGGAAGAGAAAATGAATACAAGTTTTAATATTTTTTTTTGAAAATTTGTGAGAGAGATTAGGAGGGAGAGATTATGAAATATTTTTGTTATAAATAAATAAATCAGTCAATAGTTTTTTTAATCTATTTTGTAAATTAAAAATCAATAATTTTGGAAAATTGATTAATTTGTCCCATTAAGTGATTTAAAATTTTGATAGATATACATAAAAAAAAAATACATAATTATATTATTAAATCATAATTCAATTTAGATATTATATCTTTTTGAGATCTATAGCTAAATTCTTTTTTTTTTTTTTTTTTTGTGTAACCATTGGGAGAAATTGAAAAGGTGTTGCAATAATTATGAGAAAAGTCAAAAGAGATTGTGGGTTGGAAGAAGTCAATAAATGCTGAGGTTGGGTTGGAAGAAATTATGAAATAATTTTTGTTATTAATAAATAAATCAGTCAATAGTTTTTTTAATCTATTTTGTAAATTAAAAATCAATAATTTTGAAAAATTGATTAATTTGTCCCATTAAGTGATTAAAATTTTGATAGATATACATAAAAAAAAATACATAATTATATTATTAAATCATAATTCAAATTTAGATGTTATATCTTTTTGAGATCTATAGCTAAATTCTTATCTTTTTTTTTTTATTTTTGTATGTAACCATAATGTATGAGAGAAATTGAAAAGGGTGTTGCAATAATTATGAGAGAAGTCAAAAGGGATTGTGGGTTGGGAGAAATTAATAAATGCTAAGATTTTTTTTTTTAAAAATCAAAAAATCAAGAAATTTAGATTGAGAGATTGGAGCTCTCACAAGACTTGGGGTTAAAAACCCCCTTTTACTTAATATATAGTATAGATTATTACACTAACTAAATACCAATTAGATATAATATCAGGTAGAATTATATTAAGTAGCAAAACTTATATATATATATATATATATATATATCTTATGTCTTAGTTAATATATAAATTGATACACTAATTATGATTAACAACCACTATTGAAAAAAGATCGTTGTTAACCCTCCCCCTTCCCAAAAAAAAAAAATACACATAAATATCATGAATAATATTATATATATTAATTGATATATTAATTAATGTATTAATAGATGATGTAATATAATTTTTAAAATTTTGAATATTTATAATTTATATAATAATATGATCGATAATATTATATATAATATAATACACTCGTTAATATACTGAAGGAGACATGTGGTGGTGTTTGGGAAGAAAATGAGTTGGGTTTTTTCTCATTTTTTTCACTAAAAGACAAAAATTTTACAAAACCAAAAAAAACACATCCAAACAAAATATCACATTCAACCCCATAATCATTTCACTTTTCTCTCACAAACATCACATCCAACCACAAAAAAACCCAACTATCTTCCCAAACACAAAAAAAATTTTATTCAATAATATCCTATATCTAATAAAATCTACATAAAAATTCAATTTTCAAACACCATCGTAGCCTCACGAAATATCATAGGCCCACGGTTTTTCAAAGATGGGATCACAACCGGGTCGTTTTAAACTATTGCACGCCGCGTAAATAAATTACTCACTCTGCCCCTTACGCGGCTCTCACACGTTGAATGGGAGTTGTAGTCGTTGTGCAACTTGTATAGCAATAGTTGTTGCGTAAAATATTTTTAAATGGTATTGAGTAAAATATTTTTATTAAATGGTATTGAGTAAAATATTTTTATAAAAAATCAAATAAACCGGATATAGATAGATTCTTCATCAACTTATATTTATATTTAGTTTAATACTTATATATATATTTTTTATATATATACAAATGCAAGTTAGTGAAGGGCCTATCGATATCTGATTAATTTGATTTTTGACAGATATGTTATCCTTGATATTTTTTAAAAATTGAATGGTTCGAATCATTAAAATGAAATCCAACATAATTTTAACGAGCTGTACAACAATCACTGTTGTACAAACTGCACAACAATGACTCTTAATCCCATTGAATGGAGTAATTATTCTATTTGTGGAGAATTTCATGTTGGTGGTTTATCCAATTAATGGTAGGAGTTAAGAATTATATGGTGTTAAAAAGAAGAAAATTATGGAAAAATGACATTATCTCATTGGATGATCATATGACTATGTGGTCTTCCACGGTTTTTGCACACCCTTAGTCTTCCTGATCCGTAAGATAATTTCAACATTCAACTCATAATGATTTGTTCACTCCAAATAAAATTTAAGAGTTGATTTGAGTATTGATTTTTTTAAGTGAATTTTTTTAAAATCTTTTTAGATAAGTATATATAATATATATATGTATATAAAGAGAGTATGATTTGATCATTTATAGTGATTTTTATTTTTATTTTTTTGTTAAAAACTTAACTAGTCAAACTGGCTTAAGTGTGTTAACAAATTTTATACTACTCATTTTTTTGAATTAAATATTAATTTAAAAAAATCATTTTAGAAAATTTGAACTCTTATTTAATTGTATGTATTGGAATATTCCTCTATACCATTTAATTTTTGATTCTTAATATTTTTTCAAACATAACATTACAAAAATAAATCTTACCATTTTAATTGATAAATATTAAATTAAGACATGTCATCTTTTTCTCTCAAGAACAATAATTTTTTATTCAACGACAAAGATTGCACACAAATAAGGTACTAATATAGAAATAAAAAATACATACAAA
The DNA here is from genome assembly GCA_030407325.1 of Camellia japonica. Lineage (NCBI taxonomy): Eukaryota > Viridiplantae > Streptophyta > Magnoliopsida > Ericales > Theaceae > Camellia > Camellia japonica. The sequence continues at coordinate 29,185,155 of JAPPVO010000031.1, forward strand.
AAATTTGTATTCCAGATTAGATGTGTATCTTTCAATATGTTTATTTACAAAATAATATTACTACATCATTTTTGTGATGATAATGACATTTTAAAAATAAATTCATTACATTTGTTTATATAACATTACTATACCTATAATAGATAGTATATAGAGGGAATTACTTGACCGTTGAACATGGAGAAAATAATTACATATGGTGGGAATAAAACTTTTATATGAAATGAATTTTTAAAAAAAGGAAAAAAAAAGAAAAAAAAGAAGTTAAACTCCACCTTCTTATAATTATTTTTGGCCTTTTAGGCTGAATAGTAATAAAGGAATTGTATAATTTTTTTTGACTATTCCACTGACTCTTTTTTTTTTTTTTTAGAGGAAAATCCTCCCTACTCTCCCGTAAGTCCAAGGCAGCGCTTCTTGCAGAGATCACCAGGATGTCCTGTTTGCCGTTCCGAGCGAGGAGACTATTCCATTAACTTTACATAATGCATACAATAAATTTTCACCACCGCTAAAATACATTTGATTTGGAATTTTCAAAAATAGTTTTTAATTTATATTTTTGTATTTTTAATATTTCCTTAAATTTTTATCAATTATTTTTACTTTTTATATTCACTTAATCTTGATACACTTAAAAAGTATAAAATTTATACAATTTTTTCTTAAAAATTAATTGAATACAACAAAATATGAAAAAGTTCTAACTTTATATATATATATTTTTTTATTTGGCAAAATTTTTTTTTAAAAAAAATTATATTTTTAAATGTATTTAGATTAAATGAATCTAAAAATAAAAATTTGCATAAAATATTTTTTAAAAAAGCCACCAAAAAAAAAGAGAAGAAAGGAAATTTGAGTTAAACCAGGGTGATATTTTTTTCACTATTTCACCTATTTATAATTTTTTGATTCCCCATATACATGAGAAATTATATGGTACATACTCCCTCTAGGGTGCATATCATATAGTATATCTTTTAGTTATAATTTTTATATTAGTAATTATGACACATTGTGATGTTAGTTATGATATTATTTTTATTATAATCGAAGAGTTATTTAGTTATATCTCATATAATATTTTGTTATAACTCAATTTTTTTTAATTATGATTTCAATAGTTACAGCCTTTTTTTGGAAAGTTGCTATTTAAAAATTCACTGAAAAAACCCATTCTCAAAATTTATTTTAGGTTTTTATCCACATAGCAAAAGAGATGATTTTTTCAACTATCACTATTGCGTGCTAAGGGAAAGCGTAACATAGATTTTGTACCGCAAACTTCTGAATTTGAAATACACTCTAATGCAGTTCTGCAAAATAGTAATATGTTTGTAATTCAAAATAAAATTTTTAAGATAAATTTTTAAGCGTAAATTACACTTTATCCCTTTTATATTTGATTACATTTTCACTTTGGCCCTTAAAATTTATTTTTTTCCCACTTTAGCTTTTCATGTTAAAAGTTTTTCTCACTTTACTCTTAAAGCTAAATTCTGTTTAAAATTAGACAGAAAATGTCACAATAACTATCACATAACATAAATAATATATTATTATATAAGAATTTAAGTTTGTATTAATAAAATATTTTTATATTATGTGGCTGTCAATATATCATTTTTTGTCTAATTTTGAATAAAAATGAATTTTACAAGTAAATTAGGAAAAACTTGAAACATGAAAAAAAAAAAAAATAACTATATGATTGGTCGTGGATAATTATATATTTGAATCATATTTGTTTTAAATAAAAGGATGACAAATATAATTTTAAGAATAAACATTCATTTTTTGTAATATAAACTTCATTCAAATCATCAAATATTTTAATTTTTTAGATGAATATTCTATTTAATGAGTTCTGAAAAATAAACGATCAGATTACAAAATTGGTCCCAAAATAAATTTACTAAACATAAACACTATCTCAAATTATGATGTCTTTTAACTTGAAAAAAATCAAACCTATTTCAAAAAGCCATTGCTGTTATACTCCATTAGTAAAGTAATAAATCAATTTATTATTATTTAAAAAAAACTATTGTACTCGTATTAATGTTATTTGGATAAATTATAAATACACCCTTTAAGATTGATTAAAATACGAATAGCTCTCTGTAATTTTGAAAATTACAATCCACCCCTGAAATTTCTAATTTCATAATAAATCGTTTTTTTTATTAATAAATTATTAAGTCAATTAACTGTTTTTAATGATTTTAAAAATATATTTCCATTAATAATTTAGGTAATTTTATTATTGTATAGAAGAGCAATTATGAATTTTATTTTTTTAATTAATTATGTTAAATAAAAAATTCTAATAAGGTGATATTTATAATTTTTCAAACCACAAAGAGTAATTTATATTTTAAACAAATCTTAAGAAGTGTACTTGTGATTTACCTATATTATTTTAAGAAGTTAATTAAACTTTTTAATTTTTTTTAAAAATGTTATAAAAAAAAAGAGAGTAGAGAGTTCAAGTTTTTAAATGGCATACAATTCAACTAAGTAAATTAATTTGTGATTTGAAAAGTTAGTTAAAAGTTGATTTTTAATTTTTTTTTATCTTTTTATATATATAAAAATATATAATTTAAAATAAATTAAAAATTAATTTTTAAATATCTTGCCAAATTGCCGCTCTTTCTTTTGTTGGAAAGCGACATTACTTTAATGTCTCCAAATTCTGATTTTGAAATCATTTCCCTCGAAAAATCATTGTTAACCGTACAACCGTCCAAAAAATTAGAAAAAAAGGACAAACGTAAACATCACAAGCACACGGTGTGGAGTCCGGATCCACTCTAGCTTCGCCACCGGGGAACGGTCCAAATTTGGCCACAACATTCCATTCAAAATGTGCGGTTGAGATTAGTTTTTTTTTAAAAAAAACAAATTAACTCATTAATGACACGTCCCACTATTCAGTCACACTCACTAACACACTTTTTCTCTCTCTTTCTTTTTCTCTCTCTCTCTCATATTTCTGATAAAAAAATTAAATTTTTTTTTTAATTTTATTCATTTTATTTTCATAAGATATACTTCATTCGTTTCAAAATTTAATCTCTTATTCTATTTTTTATTAGAATAAATTACACTGACCCCCCAAGGTTTGGTCAATTACATTGCACCCCTTGACGTTCTGTAGTTAATAGTCTCATTTCACAAACTCCCTTACTTGTATAAAAGACAACAACTCTTAGTAAAAAAACTGAGAAAATTACATTGAAAAAAAAAGTAAAGCAAAGGAAAAGGCAAAAAAAAATAGAGTAAATAAAGTTAAGTAAAGAATGAAAAAAGAGAGTATGAGTTCAATATTTTTATTTCGTTTAAATAATTACAATGACAGATGGGTTAGTGTAATTTTCCAAACGTTGGGGATGATATGTATTAAACCCAAACTTCATGGGGTGTAAGTGTAATTTACCCTTTTTATTATTTCAAAATATTAGTCCATTTTCAAAAATTAAGGACAAAAATAATATAAATTTTCTATTTTGTCATTCTTTTAAATTCATTAATAATATAAAAAGTAAAATTATGACAATTAATATTCTCTAAAAATTATATTATCAAAGGGTAATTTTGAAAAATCAATTTTTTTAAAGTGCAATAAATGTACTATCAAAAAAAGTTAAATTCTTCAAAATGGACTATTATTTTGGAACGAAGAGAGTATATATATAATTTTAAATATAAAATTTTAATTTTATCATTTCTAATAAAAAATTCAAAAAACGGTTTTAATCTTTTTCATTTTATTTTCATAAAACATAAATATATATATATATATATATATATATATATGTACGGGGAGCAAATATTCCGGCAAGCCCGTACTCCTTTCTTCCAAGCTCCGTTTCTGTCCGATCACTTGCGAGCACAACGGCGGTAGCTACCCGGCGGTGTGTGGCCGGAAAACCCCTCCGACGATCAAGTTAGCACACACCTTGGGATAGAGAGAGTGTTTGAGTATAAGTATTTCTTACAAAACGTTCGTTTGTCCCGCGTATGGGGAGCGTAGAGATGCTTATATACCCTCTGCGCCCCAAATCTACTCCTAGTGATCTCTCGACACGTGGCACTGCTATCCCATCTGTCAGCACAAATCTTGCTGAACATGACCTAACCCAACTGCCTGCCCATTCTACTGGGAGCTCGGCAGCCGGACTGTACCATCTCGGCTGTCAACGGCCATACTGTGCTTCATATCCAAGCGCCTCCAGAACCGAGCTCCTTTCCTATCGTGTTCGGCTGCATTCCGGCAAAGCCGAGCCTGAGATCGGTCATACCGGTCAACCAAAGGCCTTTTAACCGGGCTTCTGGCACATGCTTCTCTGCCGAACTAACGATGCGTGCCCTTTGATCGAGCAACGCAAGTTCAAGTAGCTCGGTCCAGGTCCGAGCAGCCCCAACTCCGGGTAAATCCAAAGTTATCCCGGCCCAACACACCCTTGGGCCTCCAACTTGCTCGGCCTTTACCTCGGCCCATTTTCAGCTCATAAATCTCCCTCTCAATTGCCCCTTAATTTTTGAAAATTGACTAATATTTTGAGATAATAAAAAATAGAATAAAGGACTGAATTTTGGGACAAAAGACGTATATCTTATGAAAATAAAATGAAAAAGATTAAAATAGTTTTTTAAATTTTTTATTAGAAATAAGAGAGAGAGAGAGAGAGAGAGAGAGAAAAGAAAGAGTGTGAGTGAATGGTGAGACGTGTTGTCAGTGAGTTAATTTTTTTTTTTTTTTTTTTTTTAAAACTAATCTCAGCCACACATTTTGAATGGGATGTTGTGGCTCAATCTGAACCGTTGCTCGGTGGGAAGGCAAGAGAGGAAAGATGGAGAGGATCCAGACTGGACGGTGTGGTATTTTGTAAAGTTGGTAAAAAGTTAATTTTTTGACTTTTTTTAGTCCATTTTGTCTTTTTATAGATAAAAAATGTGAGAAGTGATATGATCCAAAATGGATAAAAAGCTAAAATTGACTTTTTTTTTTTTTTACTTCCCAAAAGACTTGGTGTTCTTTTTGGATTTGGGTGATTGCTGGAGCACAACAAGTATTGTTATGCTACTTTATAAGTTTATTTTGGATTTTATTTTAATGATTTGAATTATTTATATTTTAAAATATATTGAGTATAAAATATTTATAAAAAAATTAAATTAATCGAATATAGTTAACTCTTTCATTCACTTACATTTATATCTACAAAATTAAATGATATTGTGATTTAAAGTATTAAAATGAATATAAATGTAAGTGGACGAAAGGGTAACGATATTCAATTAAATTGATTTTTTACAAGTATGTTCTACTCGATGTATTTTAATATGTGAATGGTTCAAATTATCAAAACGGATCCTTAAATGAGCTCATAGGGCAGCACAGTAGTGCCTAGGCACCCCAAATTTTATTATCTTTTTTTTTAAAGAAAAATGATTAAGAGCTCTAAAAATAAAACTCTAAATGGGTGAAACCCACCTGGGATGTGTGTGTTACTGTGATGTGATGTGTGTGTGTGTGTGTGTTTTTTTTTTTTTCCTTACCACATCTGTAGAGCTCTATGTCATTGCTCTTTTTTTAGAGCCACTTACCGGATAGTGGAGATTGAAAAATTATTTATAAAAGTATGATAAATATTATAAATATTAATAATTATAATTATAATTATAATTTTTTTTTTACTTTTTTGAAAATAGTTTTTTGATCCCCATTGATCAATAATTCTTTATTTTTTTTTAGGGCGAATTACATTAACAGTCGAGAAATTATTTATTGTCTTAGGAGCAAATCTAGGTGGTATCCCAATTTATGTATTATTGGTTGAAATAGTGAGTCGCAGTACATGTTTGTCTCTTATGGGGAGACAACTAGATACTTGTCCAAATATGAATGGTGTGGAGCAATGTTCCTAAGGCAATGAATAATTTCTCCTAACAGTTCCTCTAATTCGGAGTTTGTGTCACTTTGGTCACTAATTTTTTAATTGTGATACATTTGATTTTAAATTTTAAATTTTGTTCCAAATAAGGACAATAAAAAATATTTCCTTTGCAAACTGTCAATTTCAAGGATAAAGTAGTCATACAACTTATTTTGTATTGGTTAATTTGTATATTTTTTGAAATGTAATAGCCTTATTTTTAATAAATAATGTTGGTACTTTCTTGGTTATAAAGTTTTATTTGGTTTGGTTTTCAAAATCTATTTTCAGAAATTTTTTCTAAGAAATTAAAAATTAAATTGGTGAAAAAAAATTAAAAACTCATTATTGGATGGTATAAATAATTTTTTTAAATTAAATTTGTTTTTTGATATTTATCTTCATTAAATTAATTTTTATTTTTTCAAAAGTCAAACACGGTGGCAATTTTGATATCATTATTAAACCAATCTATTAAATTAAAAAATTCAAAACTAAAAACATTTCATATATTAAGTATATCGATTACACATTAAAAACCTAATAACCATCAATTACATGATAACTATTCAAAAATACCTGTTAACAACAACAACCATCTATTACATGGTTAACCATCCAAAAGTATCAACAAAAATAACCATCCATTAGTGCATCTCCATCAAAATAGTCAAATTTTTAGTTAAATTTTAACTAAGTCTATTTTTCTGTTTAGCTTACCATCTTTTCAAATATATTCTCCAACAAACTCTTTATTCTTTATTTCATTTGTTGAGTCTTCTTTTCCTAATTATATGTAACTAGTGGTTTGATATTTAACTAAAGTAGGTAGTCAATAATTGAATTTGATAGAATGTGTTTCTATAGTTTGGTGCTATAAAATAACCAAGGGAAAGCTCTAATGAGCTTGATGATGATGCTCTTACATAATCAACATCTAAACGCATACTAAAAATTAATTTGGTAAAAAGATAAAAATGTAAAAGATTTATCATTATTATATAATTTTATCTTTGGTGGGCAGAAATACTTTTTAAAAATTAAAAAAATAACTTTGAGATATTTATTTTTGTCAAATTAGTTTATAATGATGACTTTACTCTTAAAATTGAATACAATATTTTCAATTGTCCTTATTTAAAACGAGATTTAAAATTCAAGATCAAATGTATCACAATTGAAAGGTCATGGACCAAAATGATACAAGTAAAGATGTAAGAAATGTTGAAACAATCTTCTGTGTAAAATAAATAACTTGAAACCAAATAACAAATAAAAATAAATTACTTACATAATTTATTTACTGAAATGAAAAAGTACAAAATAGATCAAGTCGAGCGTATGACACTCTGTCCTTAAGACAGATTCACCCCGCTTCAGTATTTACGGATAAATGGCGTTTATCTCTTAGGATACAATGATCTACACAAATTGTAATAACACTCTAAACAATCTGTACGGCGAACCAAACCTAAGTTTTATACTCTCAGAATTTTTTCTAAAAATAATATAAAGAATATATTTATGCAAAAAAGCAAAACTGGAGGGAAACAAGAAAATTTTCAAAATTTTGTAGATGTCAAACTTCTGGAGAAGTCCTGGTATTTATCAGGCCGAACAGGTATGAATTCAAACTGGAACAGATATGAATTTAACTGGAACAGGTGCAAAACAGTTTTAGATCTGTTGGAAACTGCTAGGCAGTTTTAAATCTGTCTAAAACTGTCTGGAACTGCTGGGCAGTTTTCAAATTGTTTAGAACAGTTTAAACTATTGGAAAATGGACTGAAAAAGGGCACTATTTGGACAAAAAAATTTGGCGCAAAAATTAAATAAATTTCGTTTAAAATTTCAAATAATTTTCCCACAAGAATTTGAAAAAATTCAAATAAATTTTGTCCAAAAATTTAATGTTAGGATCGACCCAACCCACAACCCATACCCGTGCCCGGCACGGCCGATCGGATGGCGGCGTGCGCGCGCGTAGTGGTTTGAGCCAAAGGCCACTTTGTCCATAACTCCTCTCTTCTACAAACTTGGGGTGCCCCTTAGGGCCCAACCCAAGTGTTGCTACCTATAGCTTATAAACATATACAAGCTCTCTTAATGTTTCAATGTAGACAACCATTTAAAGGAAACCCACTTTTGACTCTTCAATTTCCTATTCCACGAACCCGAAAATGATGTCAAGTTCCCATTCACTCATAAAATGATTTTGACAAACCGTTTGCATTGTGTGACTTGCCATGCGGTAAGGAACACGTCACCTCTTTGGACCCACCGCAAAAGACGTATGGACCCCACTCAAATTTTGGCTTAAAAGTTGGCCCAAAATAAACCTATAAAACCATAATTCCAACAATTTCCCCCATGAATTGAATTTGATGGAGAGAAAATGCAACAATATGATCTAATTACAGAGAGTACATAAATTGGAAATATTCTGAAAATGATAGGTAAAGGCTTTGAACCTTTCCTTGTGAGATACTATCAGATTTACTAGCTAACTAGTGAACATGATGTCTTGACCTGTTCAACCATTTGTATAAACCAAGACAATAGAACTCACACAGTATATTACCAGACACAGTTTAGTTCTCACTATTGTGTTCATTTTGGCCCTAAACAACTTGGTATTTCATGAGTGCTCTAGAGAATTGTAACCCTTCACAAATCTCATAGAACCGGCCCAGTTCACACTCATATATGTGATTCTTATGAAGAGTATTATGTCATACTTCACTAGGTATTTCTAGATATAAGAATCATTAAAAGTATTATTTAACCTAAAACTCTGCAGATATCACTATTTCATCATAGAAATAGGTAGGAGTTTGACTCCTCAGTGATCCTTCTGAGTCATACATAACTCAGTTGTCTCTTTGAACCTAGATCTTGGGATCTATAGTCAACTAGGTTGGGTTGCCGTTGTAGTAACTCTTATTTAATAGGCTTAAGTCCCATTCCCCTCAATGAATTCTCAACTAACTCTTTTGCTAACCCTTTGGTCAGTAGATCCACTATGTTGTCTTTAGACTTCACATATTCAATGTAAATAATTCCATTAGAGAGTAATTGTCTCACAGTGTTATGTTGACGATCAATGTGTCGTGACTTACTATTTCTTTGCTTTTAGAGCATGTTTCACCACATTTGCCTTAGATTCCATTGGATGCTTACTAGACTGCTTTTTAGAATTACGGTTGTCCTCTTCAATCCTCAAACGCACAATGAATTCTTCCAAAGTCATTTCTTTATGTTTGTATTTGAGGTAGTTCTTGAATTCCTTTCAGCCTAGTGGTAATTTTTTCAATTAAGGCAGCAACTTAGAAAGATTCACTGAGAGACGTGTCTTTTGTATGAATGTCATGCAGAATGAGTTGGAGATCTTGAACTTGACTGATCACAGTTTTTGAATCAGTCATCACAAAATCCAAAAATTTACCAACTACAAATTTCTTTAAGTCAACATATTTTGTTTTGTACTTTTTCTCCAAAGACTCCCAAAGTTCCTTTGTCGTCTTGATTGGGCTGTAGACGTTGTACAATGTGTTGTCAAGTCCGTTCAAGATGTAATTCCGGCAAAATCAGCATGTTTCCAGGCATCGACCGTAGCAACTTCTTGTCGGTCGGTTTCATCCTCGTTCAGAGTAGGAGCATTCTCACGGAGGAAATGCGCCAAGTTTAGAGTAGTAAGATAGAACAACATTTTTTGTTGCCATCTTTTAAATCAGTTCCTAAGAACTTCTTTGGCTTGTCACCGTGATTGACTGGCACAGTCACAACAGGAGAAGGGGTTGGAGCAATGGCAATCATCATATTGGTACTTGTTTGAGTATTAGTTTCAGTAGCCATGAATTCTAAATTATAAAACAAAATTATAATTAGAATTTTATACTACACAAAAAATTAAACCATAAACACAGAATTTAAATTCTGTAAAAATAAAAGAACAAGAATTGTAACTTTTATTTCTAATTAATTTGAAAATAAATAAAGTTTTATTTAAACAAATTAATTTCATACATAAAAATATTTCTGTAACACTTCAAAAATTAAAATACTGAAAACATAATTTTAATTAATGAAAACTCAAAAATTATTTCTGAAAATAAAAATTAATTTTTGACCAATTTTACAAGTAAATATTCTGAATTGTTAGTGACTACCAATATATTAGTACTAGTTGTTAAACAAAATAAGGAAAATTATTTATAAGTTCTATTAGGGAGACTTATGCTAGATATGGTCCTACTAAAAAACTTATGTTCCCATAAGTCCTGTGGGAAGTTTGTTGACACATTTATCCTCAATATTAGTTGTTAATATCATAAATAATAGTAAAACCATATATAGGAAATTGAATGTTACCATAGATCATATCTATATAAACGTAATGTAATGTGACACCTACATAAACGTAACGTGACACCTACATAAACGTAACGTGACACCTATGATCTATGGCAACATTCAATTTCCTATAGAAAATTGAATGTTGAATGTTGCCATAATCATATTTATATGAAACGTAACGTGATATCAACATAAACCAGCAACATTTTCACATTCAATTTTAAAAAATAAAAACTCATTAAGTTTGCGAAACGTAACGTGACACATTATGTTACGTTTATGTAGGTGTCACGTTACGTTTATGTAGGTGTCACGTTACGTTACGTTTATACAGGTGTCACGTTACGTTACGATTATACAGGTGTCACGTTACGTTACGTTTATGTAAGTATCATATCACGTTACGTTTATGTAGGATCTTGTGGAATACATTCCTATCTAAATAGCACTTGAGACTCTATAAGAAATTACACAGGACTTAGCCTACCATATGTATCTGAAAAAGGACTTATAAATAAGTCTCCCAAGAAAATAAACAATATATTACTACTATTTGTATTTTTCAACTAGAATATTTCTTTGTAAGACCACATAAAATAATTTTTGTAAAAAAAAGAAAGAAAGAAAAGGAAACAAAGGAAAAATTATGTATAAATAGAATAATTCAAATTTGTCTTAGAATTATTGGAACAATTTTCTGTGTAAAATAAATAACTTGAAACCAAATCAAACAAATAAAAATAAATTACTTACATAATTTATTTACCGAAATGAAAAAGTACAAAATAGATTAAGTCGAGTGTGTGACACTCTGTCTTTAAGACAGATTCGCCCCGCTTTGGTGCTTACGGATAAATGGCGTCTATCTTCTAGGATACAATGATCTACACAGATTGTAGTAACACTCCAAACAATCTGTACGACGAACCAAGCCTGTGCTCTATACTCTCAGAATTTTTTCTAAAAATAACATGAAGAATATATCTATGCAAGAGAGAAAAATTGGAGGGAAATAAGAAAATATTTAGATTTTTCAGGATGTCAAACTGCTGGAGAAGTCTGGTATTTATAAGGTCGAACAGGTATGAATTCAAACTGAAACAGATATGAATTCAAACTAGAACAGGTGTAAAACAGTTTTAGAACTGTTGGAAACTGCTGGGCAGTTTTAAGGCCTAGTTTGGCATAATACAAAAAATTCAAAAGTCAAAAAGTCACTATCCTATTTAAGTCACATCATCTCATTTAAATCACATCATCTTTCTACCACATCACTTCAAACTCAACCCATATTTTACGTTTTTTCGTAAAAAGTCAAAAAGTGCACTTATTTAGATCATCCCAAAACTGCTGAGCAGTTTTCAAACAGTTTAGAACAATTTAAATTGATGGAAAATGGCACTGTTTGGACAAAAAAATTTAGCACAAAAATTAAATTAATTTCGTTTAGAAATTCAAATAATTTTTCCCGCAAAAATTTGAAAAAATTCAAATAAATTAATGTTAGGACTGACCCGACCCACACCCGTGCACGGCACGACCTAGCTGGCCGGGTGGACGGACCACGGCTTGGTGCGTGGTGGTTTGAGCCAAAGGCCACTTTATCCATAACTCCTCTCTTTTACAAACTTGGGGTGCTCATTGGGACTCAACCCAAGTGTTGCCACCTAGAGCTTATAAACACATACAAGCTCTGTTAAAGTTTCATTGTGGGACAACCATTTAAAGAAAACCTACTTTTGACTCTTCAATTTTCTATTCCATGAATCCAAAAACGATGTCAAGTTCCCATTCACTCATAAATGGTTTTGACGAACCATTTATATCGTGTGACTTGCCATACGGTAAGGAACACGTCACCTCTTTAGACCCACCCCAAAAGACGTGTGGATCTCACTCAAATTTGGACTTAAAGTTGGCTAAAAAAAAGCTTATAAAACCATAATTCCAACAAGAAAAACCTAAAAAATCAACCAAACTAGTTGAACCGAACCAAACCAAACCGGCTATATTTGGTTGCTTTTTTAATATGAATTAATTTGTGTAGTTTTTTTAAAAAAAAAATCTGTTTTCGATATGGTATCGGTTTAGATACCTGTGCACTGAATTAAACCAAAACTAACCGAGAGTTTCGCATATAAAACATAATATATAATAAAGTTGGTTGAGTACAAAGTACAATTGATTCACTTAATTGTTTATTTTTTCTTAAAATTCTAGGTTTAACAATAAATATTGGCAATATGATAAGTTATTAGTTTATCACTCATATATGTTTGAGTTAAGTTTTGTTACTACTATGCCTATATGTTTTAGACTTGTGATTTTTAGTCTTATGATGTGATGGTTTTAAATTTTGATTTTGCTTTAGTGCCAAGACTTTGGCTTTCAGATTATATTTTGTTTCTAATTTTATTTCAGTAAAAGCTTAAATACTTAATATTTATTAATTCTTCTATTTATATTTTTGTGAATGGTTGGATTGGATATTGGAATAGTGTACAAATGGTTAATTTAATATTTTTATATAAATTATTTCATATATCGCAAACCGCACCGAGTTGAACCATTTGACTTGATATTGTTTAGTAAAAAGATTTGTATCGATTCTCAATATAATAGAAGTGATATTATCGATTTGGTGTAAAATTTCACATAAAAATCAACCATCTTGAACTAATTATATTTTTAAATATAAATTTCAAACTATACAGACGATTAGTGTAATACATTTTTTTTTTTTTTTTTTTGATTTACCGGCTCGTGTTGCATTATTGCACGCCGCGTAAGTAAATTACTCACTCTGCCCCTTACGCGGCTCACACACTCATTCAACGAGCTAACCATTTGTTCACTCCGGTGGTCCCACGTTTATCTTATTAAAAAGTGAAACAAACCAAAATTTTGTTGAAGAATTAAGTTATTTTTTAATATTTTTAATAAAAAATATGTGTAAAAAAAGAGGGAGAATGATTTAATAATTTATAATATTTTTTTTAAACTTTTTAATTAAAAACTTAACTTTCCAAGCAAAGCTAAGTGTGTGAATAAATTTACATTTCTCATTTATAAGAGATTATTAAAGGAGTGGTTTTTTTATCTTTAATTTTTATATAATTAAATATTGATTATTTAAAAAATCACTTTAAGATGATTGTAAAAAATTATTTTAGCAAATTGGACTATTTATATATATTCGAATATTCTTCTTTACCATTTAACTTAATTGATTTTTCAAAAATAACATAAAAGAGATAGAGACACTTTTTCATAAATTCATTTTCATCTACTTATATTTCATTTAGTCCATATTATTTTTTTATGTTCCAATAAGTTCTAGAGGTGACATAGTTATCAAAATACCTCTAATAATATTAACATTTACAGTGTGAATATTCCGTGATGTGAATATTTACATCGTCAATGTAAATGTTCACATTGTCAATGTGAATATTTACACCGTCAATGTGAACGTTAACACGTTAATGTGAATATTCACATTGTAAAATATAAATATTCACATCACCAAATTACTAACCGTTCAAAATATATTTGTAAGGATAGAAATGTCCAAAAAATACCTTGAATATGAGAATTATGATTTGGTAGATCAAATATCTAAATAATAAGATTTATTAGAATATAAAAATATCTTATGAAATAATTGGGTAAAAACATTTGAAAGGGGATTTTTTAACAAATTTCCAAAGAGATAGATCTTGCAGTTTTAATCAAATTAGGGCATGATATCTTTTTCTCTCAGGAGCATTAAATAATTTTTTTATTCAACAGCAGAAGATTGCACAAAAATAGAACTAATATACAAAAAAAAAAAAAAAAAAGCGTACAAAATTTTCATATATATGGTCAATGTGCACCTTTCAATTTTAAATAGAAAACCCAAAGAAATAATTTTATTTACAAAAATAATATTATCACATCATTTTTATAAAAATTTTGTAAAGACTTTGACATTTTAAAAATAAATTAATCACTTATGTTTTGCTTTAAAATGAAAAGTGCGAGACAACCTTTTGTATAAAATTTTTATTTGTTTGGATAATATTACTATCTCAATAATTATGGTAGTTCTGAAATACACACTCAAAATAACGTAGTATAGACAAGTTATAATATTTGTAGTCATAACTAGAAAAAATGAGTCTAATTAAACATCTCTAATTCATTCCTAATGAGTCTATGAGAATATGTTATTTGAGTAATTTTTTGATTTTGTATTTAAAATACAAGGTAAAAAAAAATAAAAAATAAAAAATTGAAAAATGCTTGGAAGCTCTAATTGAGCACCCTAATCCATCCCTAATGATGTGAAATGCATGCCACTCCTCACTTCATCAGCCTTCCTCTCTCTCTATCTCTCTATTCCACCTCGCTAGAGGTCAAAATAAGAGTGATATATTAAGAGATGTAGTATAACTCAAATAAATTAGTATGTTTAGAATGATATTTTAGTTTAGGGGTTGTTTGGGAAGTGCAAGATTAGTATGCTTTTTGACTTTTTATGAAAAAATGTGAAATATGGGTTGGGGTTGAAATGATGTGTTAGAGAGGTAATGTGACTTAAATAAAATAATTGCGACCCAAACAAAATAATGTGCTAAAATAATATGTATTATTTTAACACATGCCAAACAACATCTTATTATGAAAAAAGTGCACTTTGACTATTTTGTACAATTGTTAATTTTTAGCTATTTTTTAACTTCTAAATTAAAATTTAAACTCCCTAAACGAAGCCTAATAATTACAATAAGATCTTGTTTGGGAAGGGTGTATTTTAACTTAAAAGCAATTCATTGAAAAATTAAAAAAGTCAAATATTCTATATTTTTTTTTATAAAAAATTAAAAAATCATTCTTAACATATTAATTTTTTTAAATTAATATTTTGACAAAAAAATAAAACTTATTAAAATAACATAACGTCAAACGAGGCCTTACCAATAACCAACTAGCAAATTACTTTATAGTTTGGTCTACCGAAGACCAGCCCCGCTGCAGACCCCCAGTGGGGGTCGCACCCCCAGTGAGATGGCGAGCCCCCACTGGCCGAAACTTTAAAAAAAAAAAAAAAAAAAAACAGTTTTTTTTTTAACCAATCCCAACGCGCCACCTCACTGGGGGTCGACCCCCAGTGGGGGTCCGAAGCATTAATCACCGGAGACAGATTAAAAAATGTAAAAAATTTTGACATAATTTTTAAAAAATAATTATTAAAGACAAAAATTTTTAAAAAAAATTTAGGATAAATTATCAATAATTCTTATTTTAGAAATTTATTATCCATTAAATTCTATTCATAAATTTATAAAATAATATATTTATCTAAAACTTTTATTTTTATAAATAAATTTACAACAATGAATTTATCACAGGACTTACATAAATAAATTTATTAACACGACTTATTAAGGGTTCATTTAGAATGTGTGTTGATTTTTTTAATTTTTTTACCATTTTAATTTAGGATTAAAAAATCTCATTTCAGATAAATTTTTTGACTTTTTAACTTTTATAAAAAAAATAAAATAATTATAAATTTAATATTACATTTTACTCTATTTAAATAAAACAGTCTATTTTTTTAGCCCAACATTTATCCCAAAACGGGCCCTATATGTGGTCCAAACACCCATGCTATGGCTATGGTGTATATATATATATCTATTCTTCTTCAAACGAACACAAACGCTAAACACTAAACAAAACAATCACAATGACCAACAGTAACAGATCACCCCTGCCCTTCCTCTTCACCACCCTCCTCTCTCTCCTCCTCCTCCTCTCCGCCACCGCCTACGGCCGCCACGTCACCGACCGTCCATCATCAGATCTGGTTTCCGACGATGTCCATGACGGTTTCCAGGCTCCGCCGCTCCTCCTCCTCCCCCTCAACCAGTTCCGAGCATCGGACTCCTGCGATCAAACCTACGGATTCATGCCCTGCACCACAACCGTACTCGGAAACCTCTTCCTCATCATCGTCTACGGATACCTAATGTTCCTCGCCGCCACGTACCTCTCCAATGGCAGCGAGCTCTTGCTGGAGATTCTAGGTCCTGGTATCGTCGGCGGTCTCTTTCTTCCCATTCTCGGCGCTCTTCCCGATGCTATGCTTATTCTCGGTACGAATCTCCTTTTCTGATCCCAATTTGATCTTGATTTTGTTTATGTCTGCTTGTTTGGTTGCCTGGAAAATGAACGAAAATGGAAAGAATCATTGATTACGCGGAAGAAGATGAAAACAATGGTAATTTTTTAGTCTACACAATTTTTGTTAATTTGAGGAAAGTAAATAATTAGGGGTCAAATAAAGGTCTCGTTTGTTTTGAGAGATAGAATGGAAAGGATTAATAGTGAGGGGATTGTTAGTGAGGAGATTAAGTAAAATTGTGTTTGTTTTGAAGATAGTTGTTAGTGTAGGAATTGTTAGATTATTTTTATATAAAATAATAAAACAAATAAAAAAATATAAAAAATTAAACATTAATATTTAAAAAAAAAATCTCAATATATAAAAAATAAAAAATATTTTTTTTAATCCCCTCACTATTTTTCTAATACCATCTCCATCTCTACCTCTTCTATCTCAATCCCCCTTCCAACCTCCATCTATATCACCTCCTCCATCCTAATCCCCTTCCCAACTTTACAAATAAACACAATACTAAATAACTCCACCTTCATCCTAATCCTCTCCTATCTATTTAACTCCGAAACAAACGGGGCCAAAGGGTAATTATGTAGAGATCCAATAAGCGAACTAATTATTTAATAGATTTTATGATAATTAATAATATTTTTTTATTAAACATTATTAAAAAACGTAACTAATTATAAATTTTGGGGACAATTTAAGAAAATCATTACAAAAAAGTTATTCATTTTTAACTTTTAGTGACAGTTTAAAAAATTTATCACAAAAAAGGTCACTAATTATTAGTTTTAGCGACAATATATAAAAATCGTAACAAAAAAAATCACTAATATTGTTTTGACATTTGCTGATTGGTGAAAACAAATATATATGAAACCTTATTAAAGTAAGAAAATGCATAAAAGTAAATGAAAATTCTTGACTAAGCAAGATATACGGTATGTCATTTATTTATGTATTTTGTGACTCAAGTTACATAGTTTGTGAGAATTAACTACATGTTTTATGAGTTAATTTATGCATATTTGTGTTAGGTTATGCGATTTTTTGAAATAACTTGCATATGTTTATGAAAATTTATGTTAAATTATAATTTTTAAAATTTTTATGAATTAATTTATATAAATTTGTATTTAAATTGCATAATTTTATAAGACAATTTACTAATATTTATAAAAATTTACGGGAGTTACATATAGTAGGCAACCCTCATGGGTTCCACACCCAAACGCTTCCCAATTTTGAAAAATTTTCCAAAATAAGAAGTTGGTGTACATCATTGTTAAAGAAAATAAATGCATAAAACTTTCCCAAAATAACAAGGTGGCATATATATTTCATTAATAAAAGTTTGACAGGCAATCACATGTGTACACTTGTTTTGTTAATACTTGTTAATGAGGTATGCTGCAATCCAAAGACTGTGTCATGTGTCAGCACCTCTTTATTACTTGCTCCACACCTGTTTGTTTGTTTCTTTTCGTTAGGTACCTTCGTTCTTGACTTTTGTTATCACTTCACATCAATCTACTTTATTTTTTAAAAAATGCTCCGTAGCCGAAAAATTGAGACTCAAATGACTCGAATGGTACGAAAAATATTATCTTATCGGTAAGAGAATAATTTTTTTTTTTTAAAATGACGTCGTTTTGAGATTTCGAACCATTCGAGCCTTTAATTTTTCGAGCTCTTTAGCGGTGTTGTTATTTTTTAGAAAAAAAATTACAAAAATAATATTGAGTTCAACACAATAAACAAGTTATCGATTAATTTTTAAGTTTTAGGGTAAATTAAAAATATATCTCTAAAGTTTTAATACAAATCATCTTCTGTAATTTTGAAAATTATATTTCATCCTTTGAGATTTCTAATTTCATAATAAATTACTTATTTTATTAATAAATCATCAAGTCAACCAACAATTTTTAATGATGTTAAAAATATGTTTTAATTAATAATTTAGGTAATTTTATTATTGTATAGGAGAGCAATTATGAATTTTATTTTTCAGTTAATTTTGTTAAATAAAAAATTCTAATAACGGGGTGCTTGTAATTTTTCAAACTATAGGGGCTAATCTGTATTTTAACCAAATCTTAGAGAGTATATTTGTAATTTATTCTAAGTTGTATCATAGAGTGATGATATAGAGCTTTAGAGTTGGGATTTTAAACACAGCTTTAGTAATGCGGAAATTAAAAAAAGAAAAATTAAGACCAAAACATTACATCACATGGGGCCCATCATAAATTAGAGTTCTCTAGAGCTCACAAATTAGAGCTCCCAATCATTTTTGTTTATCAAATTAAACCCCATTCATTTAAAGAAATATTAGCCTATCACCCGTGCTATGCACAGGATAATTATAGATATTTATATTTGTTTTAGATTTTTTTTAATATATAAATTATGTTTTTTGAGATTTTTTATAAAAATAATTTAACAATCTTATCACTAACCATAGTATATGGGAAAAATTGAAAAGGGTACTGCAGTAATTATACACGGATTGTATCTATAATTATTTGTATGAGGGGATTTTAAATGCTAATCAAGGGATTTTGACCAAATCAATAAATGCAGACATGTGGAGAGACATGTGGATTGAAAAAATTTAATAAATGCTAATTAGGGGATTTTGACAAAATCAATAAATGCTGAGATTTTTTTTTTAAATAAAAAATAAAAAATTTAGAAAATTCAGATTAAAATATTGAAGCTCCCACAGGCCTTGAGGGTTAAAAACCCATTTTGCTTAATATAGTATAGATAGATTATGATTTTTTTTTTAAAGTTGGACCATTATAACAAAATAAATTTAAAATTTTAATTTTATTAATTTAAATCTTAATATTTTAATTTATTTTTAATCTAAACTATTCGCATATTTTTGTTAAGTAAAATTAATAAAAAAAATAATATTTTATTTATTAAACTTAATAAAAAAAGTATTTCAGACATTTTATACATATATATTGAATTTAATGACTAAAATATTTTTTTTAGATTGAAAACAAATAAAAAAATTTAAATTTAAATTAAAAATATTAAAAAATTTTAAGATTTATTTTATTAGATGAGTGAAACTTATTTTTTTCCTTCTGTAATTTTTCTTTCATTTAACTAGTTAACAATTTCTACTCGCCGTGCATGTCCCCGTACAAATCACACAAGATACTCTCTTTATATCTCTCTCCAATGTGGTGGGCACAGGCACTCTTCCTCCACAAAAGCCGCCAATTGGACAAAAATCACACATGTGGGCACTCTTCCTCCACAAACGCCACCAAATCCCCCCTCAAGTTTCAACCCCCATCACCTCCCTACACACGTGGCGGGTGGTGATTACATGATTTTATGATTAAGATTATAGCGATTTTAAAAATCCTAATTGAAGAACTTTGAAAAACTCAGGGGCATTGCACCTACCTAGCTTGTCTCTAAAGGTTGTTTTGAGAAATTTGTTAAAAATTGGTTTTTTGATTTTTTTTAACATTTTTTTAAAAAGTGTGTAAAAAAGTAAAAAAAATGATATAATCTAAAATAGGTTAAAAACTGACTTTTAACTTTTTATGTTCTTTCAAAAAGAGGCCTCAATCCTTAGGCCTATTTTGAGAATTGGGTTAAAAGTTACTTCTTACCTTTTAACTCACTTTCCTCTCTAAAAAAATCAAAAATAACTTTTAACTATCTTTCCAAAGCATCCATTAATGACATGTCGTTAACGAATTAATGTAGTGGGGGCACACACCTTTCGTGTGTTGCAATAATTCATTGACAATACTTTGTACCTAATTTTTTATATTTAAATTTGGTTATTATTTTTTTTAATTTTTAAAATCGAATTTTGAATAAATAAATTTTTTTTTATTGTTTCAAAAAATAAAATAATGTTACATGCATAAAATATACAAAAAATTTATGTAGGATCCAAATTTATTTATATTAAGGCCTAGTTTGGCATGTCCAAAAAAAGACAAAAAGTCAAAAAGTTACTCAAAAAATTAAAAAGTTATCACCATTCATCAAAAAAATATTAAAAAATTAATTTTACATACAAAATTACAACGTTTCTTAAGAAAAATTGGACAGTTGGGGTACAATTTTAACATACTGTTGTTCGGCCCGTGGGGGCCCATCACGGGTTCCGTTTTGATAATCTGAACTGTTTAATGTGTAGAACTGATCGAGTACTATATGTTTATAAAAAATCACATTGATCGGATATTGCTAACTACATGATCAAATCAGTTTTGTATACAAAAAATTGATGGTGTTATAGTTAACGGTTAAAAAAAAACAATCTGATCAGATAGCTATCTATATCCGATCAACGTGATTTTTTACAGGCATATAATACTCGACGAGTTCTACACATTGAACGGTTCAGATTATCAAAACGGGACCCGTGATGGCCCCCACGGGCCGAACAGTACTGTCTAGTGCAATGCCCGAAAAGTAGCCAATCATTTCTTAGCATCAATTCAGCTGCGGAGATAGTACGGCTGGACACCTCACACTCCTAATCTTCTCCTACACACTAATTTATACAATTTTTTAATACACATTTTTTCATAAAAAGTCAAAAAGTTAACTCAAGCAACCATCTTTTTTTTTTCAACTTTTTAGTCCAAAAAATTAAAAAGTGCACTTATTTAGGATATCCCAAATAATCCCTAAAATAAGAACCATACTTAAAAGTTATTTATTAGGGTTCTAAAAATATATTATGTCACGTGCCGACCAAAAATTGGAAAATTAGGGAATATGGGAACAATTTTTTATTTTATTATTATTTTTTTAAAAATATTTATTTTTAAATCCTCTTCACCTATATTTCATTTAATTCAAATGATTATTTTTATATAAATAATTCCTATGATTGACTTATTATCAAAATATTCTTAATAATAATATTTAAATTGATAGTGTCAATGTTTCGCTATGTGAGCTCTTTTGGGAACATCAGTAAAAAATCAATTTTTTAACTTTTTAGCTTTTTTAGACAAAAAAGTCAATTTTTTTTACCCAAAATAACCCAATTTTTTGTCAAAAAAGTCATTAAAAAAGTTAAAAAGTCAACTTTTTACCAACTTCTCAAAGCACCACAATGTAAAATATGAATGTTCATATCATTAAATTTGCTAAACGTTTAACAAATATTTATAAAGATAAAATTATTCATAAAATATAGAATTAAAATTTGATGTATCAAATATTTAAATAATAAAATTTATTAAAATATAAAAATATATTATAAATTAATTAAAATGTAAATATTAAAAAATAATTTTCTAATAAATCTCCTTTCATCAGATGTTCCGAAGGGATAATCTGCCCTTTTTAAATAGATATAAAAATGTCCAACACAGTCGCACGTTGGAAGTACCGATAGACCCTTTTTTTTCTTTTTTCTTTTTTTGTCGAAAGGTACACATTTTCCTATAAAAATCGTTATTAACCGAAAAAAAACAAACTTCGCAGGCGCAGCATAATCAACTATGGGAAAAGAAAAATTAAAGTGTTACTTGAAAGAATATTTTATATTATTTATCAATAAATTTTTATGATATAAAATAAGACAAAAAAAATAAATAGATCAGGACATATCCATCAATAAATTCAAAATATTTTTATACATTTTGAATGCTTTTTAATCATTTTGAAAGTGGGTAGGGCCCACTGCCACATCATTAGTGCTCTTCTTAGTGCTCCATTTTTAGTACTCCCAAACATTTTTCTTTTCAATATTAGTAAATGCATTTGCTTCTATCATGATAAATTTTATGTTGTCTTTTAAAATATTAATAAAAAAAAGAAAATTTTAATATACACTTCCTTTTTAGGGGTGTACCTACCATATGCACCCCTTATTATGTCATTTTTTTCTTTAATTATGATATTATTTTAGTTATGACTTATAAAATCTTTAGTTATATTTCATGTTATGTTTATTTATGACAGATTTTATTTTATTTATAGTTATGATTCAAAAAATATAAAATTATGTCATTTTCTTCTTTAGCTATAGGGTACATATGGCTCACTATTTGAAGGATGTGTACCATAGTGTTTTCCATAAAAAAAAAAAAAGTAAACTTATTGATTAGACTAATAATTAGCAAATCAGAGCATTTGACTTAATAGTTGTGCAACATCTTATATGATAAAAAAAAAAAAAAAGAGACTAATAATTATAAAATAAAAGTATTATCAATTTTAAAATTTTATTTCGTAAGTTATTTCAAAGATTTGGTGTGAATCAAATTTAAAGAATTCAAAGTTAATAATCTCAACCATTTATTTGTAAGATTTTTCATATATATCATTCATATTATTCACAAAAAAATTATATCGATCCGATAATAGTAGTATATTCAATTTATCATGTTTTGTTATTCAAAAAAAAATATATATTTATAAAAACACATTTGTTATTCATTTTTTGGGATACAAATACAACAAATTAAACATATTATGATTATGTGATTGACTTAATTTTTGTGTGTGGATAATATACACAAAATACTTTATAAAATAAACTATTCAAATTATTAAAATAAGATCCATAATGATCCTCTACGAACTAAGACAACACTTTTCAATTCATGTTTTGGATTGAAAGAAAACCCATCCCTTATTTTAATGGAGTTGGATTCACTGTTGTGCGGCTCGTGAGAATTATTTTGGACTTTATTTTAATAATCCAAACCGTTCAATTTTTAAATAATATTAAGTAGAATATACTTGTAAAAAATCAAATTAATCGGATATAGATAAACCTTTCATCAACACACATTTACATCCAGTTTAATACTTATATATTTATTTTTTTTTATATATACAAATGCGAGTTATGATCTTTATTTATATTATTTTATTTATAATAATATAAATAAATTCTAGGGTGCTTATAATATATATTTTTGATTATGATCTTTATAACTTTAGTTATGACCTACTATATTGTTAATTATTATATTATTTTAATTATAATTAAAAAATTATTTAGTTATATCTTAATTTTTTTATTTATTATGACTCCTATAATAATTCCATAATATTGAGACATGTGATTTATGATAATCATAAATTAGATAAGATACCTTTGAAAGTTGGGTACATAGCGCTCTTCCCGATGCCATGCTTATTCTCGGTATTATTATTTGTTTTCGTTTCGATCTCCATTTTTACCTCTGTTTGGCTTCCTGGAAAATGAACGGAAAAGGAAAAAAAAAGAAGAAAAAAAGTGAAATTCCTTGAATAACGTAAAAATGTTTGAAAACATAAAAACGAGCTCACCTATAAGTTTGAGGATTCTAAGAAGATGTAGTTAGTTAGTTATAATTTTTTTTTTTTTGGGGATAAATAGTTGGTTATAAATTTTAATTTGTCTTGTTTAATAGTTTTATGCACAGATGGTGTTTGTTGTTTTGCTTTTGTGTTCTATTTTACTGTTGAAAGTTCCTGATATTAGATTTAAAATTTTACCTGCCGTTTATTGGGAAATCATGAACCTTGTTTTAAATTTGTTGTGATTCAAATCGGATTTGTTTTCAATTTTTGAAGAATATATTGCAAATTTTTTTTTTTTTAGCCCTGTGCATATAGAAATCTGAAAATTGGAAAACTTTATTCATATAAAAACTTGGTAAGAATGATGTGTTCAATGGTGTTTTGTTTTGAAGTAAAAGGTACACAATGAGCCAATGAATTTTTTGTTTGTATAATGTATATAGCATTACTCCGGAAAATTGAAGCATGGACATTTTCTCAATTGAACAGACATGAAGGTCTGGGGATGGCAATTAGATCATTTAAAAAAAAAAAAATTTCTTTATTTCATTTTGCCATTTGGTTTTATAGAAACCTTTCAAGTGGTGATGTTTAGCATGGTGAAATTGAGATGTTTACTAAATGAAAATTTATTTAAATTGTGTTTTATTCTTCTTTTTATTTTTCAACTTGTTTGTGGAAAGTATGATATTTTTTTTGGGTGACAGAACTTACAATTTTAAAGTCTTTCGAACTTACAATTATATTGATTTGGTTGCAAATAATTGCTTTAGTTCTCTTGTTAACAATTGTTTAAGCTAAGAGATACAGGATTTAGAAAATTACTAATGGTAATTGTGGATCTCCTCTTCAATGTATGAATATATATATGTTCATTTTTTAACCTAATAATTCTTCAAAATTTAAGTTCAATCGATCTTGATTAGGAGTTTATTGCTTCAAACTTAACTTTGTATTTTTTGTTTAATCATGCTGTTATTCTCCTTGTCCTGGATTTAATAAGAAGGCAATGTTATATTTGGTGCATACACAATGAAAAACAATTTAATTTAGATTTTATTGACTTTTTTGTTCATTGCAAATAAATGTGGTTTTAGGAACAAATGTCTTCTTTAATATCTTGTTTGAGTCTTACCCAAAACTTTTTTCGTACTTTTTCTTCATATGTATAATGTATTTCAATATCTCAATTTAGTTGAGGAAGTTTTATGATCCTCTCCAATTTAGAAAATTTGGCCTTCGGGTAAACTTTTTGTAACTAATTTTCTTTTGATGGATGAAATAAAGCCAAGCATTAGAATACAAGAGGTTTCAATTAGCTAATAAAGCTAGTTTGTGAACTTTAAATTAGTTATGTGGCACGAGAATACCGTTGGAAGGGAAAATCTAGGTCGAGGATGCAGGGAGTAGATGATGTTGATGACTATGTTAGATATACAGCTGGTGTATCTTTTACAAATGGTGAGCCTTATTATGTTCTACTGGTATGGTATCACACACAACATGGGATTATAAAACATGAATGCATAATTGCATGTTTTTTCCCCTGAGATGCCAGAGGGAGTAATCAATCTATGAGTATTCAAAGAGGAAACTTACTGGAGCATTAAGTTTGACTTCTTGGTTTTTCCATGAATCGTTTATCAATGTCTTGCATGTCGTCTCCGAATTAAAAATGAAGAAAAAATGTCAAGCGTGCGCATAGTCTTCATGTCCAATGTTTCCTCAGGCTGATTGTAGTTTGGACTGACCAGTTTATTATGCAATGTCAAGTAAAGTTCATGTTTTCAGTAAGGCCTGCATTGAATTGTGTCTTTTCTGCTTCAAAGTTTCTTTGATTAAATCCAATATACATTATATGCTTTGTGATTGGTCTCTATAATGCTTCCATTCTAATACATTGTTTTTCTACAGTATCTGGACTCTCTGGAACTACAGAAACAGCTCAAAGTCAGGTCTCAGTTGGAATGGGCTTGCTAGCTGGGTCTACAGTCATGCTCCTAACTGTAATATGGGGAACTTGTGTTATTGTTGGCAAGTGTGACCTGCACGATTCAATTGCAATAGATGGAAAAGATACAAAGAAATTTAGCTTAACTAGTATGTCCACGGAATTTCTTACTCATTTTTTCCTTTCCTATGCACGAAAATCATGTATTGTTTGAAGAAAAACTATTATTTCTGACTTAGAATTGCTTCTCTCTCTCTCTCTCTCCTCTCTCTCTCTCTCTCTCGGTAGCCAAAAACACATGGGTGATGTTGGCATGCCTGAAGTGAAGTTATGGCACATGAATACATAAATTATGATTTTTTTGATATCATCATCATACTTGTTGTTTTCCACTTATCCAAAAAATAAATAAATTTTTGTGCTTCTAGCTGTTTGCTTTTTATTTTGATTTTATTTAGGTGACAATTTACAGTTGGATGCCATAATCATAGTGCTTTCTATTGTGATAAGAGTATCACTGATAATCAAATGCATGTTTAACTTCGTACGCCTCATTGACTTCTTTATTTTCTTGGATTGTTGCCATCCCAATTAGAAAATATTTAAGTACAGAATGTTTGACCAATGATTATTGATGGATTACATAATCCACATAAGTTACTCTCATCTTTGCAGGTTCTGGTGTCACTACTGACATCTGGACTAGCTATGCTGCAAGGATCATGGCTATATCTGTAATACCATTTCTTGTTGTCCAGATACCACAAATTATGAATTCAACTTCAGGAAGACACTTGGCAGTCTTGATTGCACTTATTGTCTCTGTCTGTATGCTGATTTCATATTGTCTTTATCAGGTAAAATATATTTTCTATGCAGCATTGATCTTTCTGCCCCATGCAATATGCTCAATATTTTTGTTCATTTATTTATTTTATCATGAATAAATTGAAACAATACATGGATACAAAAAAGTTAGGTTACGGCATTTATTTGTTCGACTCGTGTAAAAAAGTTTTGAAACATAAATATTGCAAGTATGTTTAACTTTATTGTGTACATATATCATGAACAAATTTGAACAATACAAGAATACAACAGCACTAGATAATGTAAACATGT
This sequence comes from Camellia japonica, assembly GCA_030407325.1. Lineage (NCBI taxonomy): Eukaryota > Viridiplantae > Streptophyta > Magnoliopsida > Ericales > Theaceae > Camellia > Camellia japonica. The sequence goes on from JAPPVO010000031.1 coordinate 29,212,006, forward strand.
TATAGCTATTACATGGACTCGGAAATGTGTATCAGGTGTGAACTGGTCCAGTTGAGGAGAAGCCATTTCCTTATTTCGTTACTATCAAATTCAAGTTTTTTCTTCTCCAAACATTGTTTAAAATTTAGAAGAAGAAGATCTAAGTACCTAATTTGGGTAGGGTGATGGATACATATTTCATACCCTTATCCTTGTCATACCGCGAATCCAACAAGGAGAATTGAAGAGTCACATGTAACGCTGCCTTCCATACTTCATCAAGAAAATGTAATGTTGGGTAATGCTAATGCCTTGTTTTTGGCCTCTCCCTTGTCTTGTTTGCGAGCAAAACCTCTTGTTAATTAAGTCATCGGAAAGTGTATAGATTACATTTGGTGTTTTAATTTCCCTGCTTTCCTCTTCCGAAAAAGTGGAAACCTTGTTATCAGAGGCCATATTATCTCACCTGTCACCTGAACTTTAATCGCCAAGGTATGGTGAACTCTTATTTGTCGTGCTGAATAGTGGGTTCCATCCCTGCTTGTAGTTAGCTGGTTAAATTTCTTCCCTGTCAATTGAATTGTTAGGGTTTTCCCTATCTGTGCTTAACTTTCCTTCTCTATATATAGGTTTTTCAGCCATGGATCCAGAGGAGAAGACTTGCTTATGCGAAGCATAAGCATCTAATATCTGGATTTTGAAATATCTAAAGATGCGTGCACTGGGAAAGTTCATCAAGGACAATGGCGAGCTTGATACTGAAATTGTAGAAAAGTTGGTTTTCTTTTATACTTCCCACTGAAGATTCTGATTGCAGACTCACAAATTTTAGACTTGGACTCGCATATTTTATGACTCTTAAATGGATTTTTGGCAGGCTATTTCGCACAATTGACGGGGATAACAATGGATTTATTTCAGAACCTGAATTGAAAGCTTTGATCGTAGGAATGCGGCTTGATGAGATTAACTTTGATCAGGATGATGCTGTGAGGAAAGTGATGAACGATTTTGATACTTCTAATGATTATGAAATTGATTTGCGCGAGTTCATCGATGGAATCTCAAAATGGCTTGATGAGGCAAAGCAGGCTGGAGCTCCTTCTCGTGAGGCTGGTACTGCCACGATGAAATATCTTGATGACTTCCACAAGGTATCTCGTGCCATGTTGAATTTCTCTAGCTTTTAGTACTGCTCTCAGATTATGATATCATTAATGTTCATGCATTTACAGCAAACAAAGAGAGAACACTATCTTTTAGGGGATCAAAGCGGGGATCAAAGTGTGGATCAAAGTGACGAAGTCTTAGAGGGTGTTGAAAATCCCAAGTGGACCTCTCTTAAAGCTGTGTTGATGTTGGTAGTGGGGACTGTCATCGCAGCTGCATTTGCTGATCCTTTGGTAGATGCTGTTGATAATTTCTCTGATGCCACAAGCATTCCATCTTTCTTCATCTCATTTATTGCGCTGCCTTTGGCTACCAACTCTAGTGAGGCAGTATCGGCTATTATCTTTGCTAGCCGGAAAAGGATGAGATCAGCCTCATTAACATTTTCCGAGGTTTGTTTTCCCTTTTTTATTTGTATTCCATCAGGGGCAGCAGTACATAAGGGGAAGGGTATTCAATTGAATACTCTGACTATGTTTTTTTTTTGTGTGTATATATGTAATAGCCTACTCCTTAGAATTTGAACACCCAAGTTTACATATTTTGAATATCTATACCAAAAATCTTAAGCAACGAACTCACCCACTTCAAACTTTGCACACCCACCCACAATCTCTTTTAATTCTGGATGTAATACCCCCATCAGAAACACTACGTATCTAGAAAAAGTGTCTAGAAAGTGAAGTAAATGAAATAAATTTGAAGTTGGGTGGTGTGGGACACATCCAAATTGCACCCAGTCTATACACTTCATTTTCTTAGTTCTTTTTTTGATAAAATAGTAATAGTGTACCCTCATATGAAAACCAAAAAAGCTACTTTCATATAAAAGAAAAAGAGAAAGATAATACCCGAAAGATAGCTCATTTAGTAAATGTGGCTGATGTTGAATTAAGATATTGAAATTGAGAAAAACTGCCTTCAAGCTCCATCAAAAACTAGGTAGAAGCTGTGTGACTCTTCGAAAACAATTGAGAACTCCATATATTCAGTATTTGTTTTAGATTGAAACAACTGTATAAATATATCTTAATTGTTTTGTGTTTTTGATTTAAGAGTTTAAATTAGATGATTTATTGGAAGTGAATGATAGATATAGATAAAAATGAATTATTTTTTGTAAATTGAAGTTGTTGAGTATCGTGACCTCTGAGTTTTTTCTGTTGCAGTTATATGGGGCAGTAACCATGAACAACGTCCTTTGCTTGTCGGTTTTCTTAGCTTTGGTTTATGTCGAGGATTGACGTGGGACTTCTCAGCGGAAGTTCTGGTTATTCTAGTTGTTTGCCTCGTGATGGGTGCATTTGCTAGCTTCCGAACCACCTTCCCTCTTTGGACAGCTTTAGTGGCGTTCTTCCTCTATCCGTTCTCCCTGGCACTCGTGTATGTTCTTGACTATGTTCTTGGCTGGTCGTAGAGAGATTCATAGAGGTTGGTACTTTCTGGAGATTGACTGATCAATCGCGGTTTCTTACCTTTTAAACTTAACCCTTTTTTTTTTTTTTTTTTTTTTTTTTTTTTTTTCGGTTAGTTTGTAAATCTGAGTATTTGTCACATTAGTGACTTTGAAATGTCTAGAACTATGGCATGGCTATTTTTCGGGATATATAGAAAGCCATGATGATGTTGCATTCCATCTTGTGTATCATTCATGTGCAAGCTTGATATTGTAGTTTGTCTGTTATTTGTGTGTGAATTTTAATTGGATATTTTGATAATGAATTGAGTTAGTTCAAGGGTTTGATGAGGGATTTAGCTTGATATTTCACACACCTTTCGCACTTTTTCTATTTCCCTTTTCAAATACCTACACAAATTCATGAATCAAATACAGCCTTAAGAAATTAGGTCATGTGTGATTGAGAGAAAAAAAAAGGTAAATTGAATTTCTCAAGCCAAATTCTTGGTTTTTTTATTTTTATTTATTTTTCTTTATGGAGCTCTTCAATCAGTAATAATGGCTTCCAAAAAAACAATATGAACATATTATATTTTAAAGTTAAAAGAATTAAGGTTTTTTTATTTTTATTTTTTTTAACTTGAAGGATTAGTAATTTGACATTTCTAAAAGTAAACACTAGTCAATAAGCAAATTCCTTTTTTACTTCAATTTGTTTGTTTGTTTGTTTGTTTTTTTTTTTTTATAAATATATATTTTGACAAAACCTTCTTAATATGGGTCCTACATAAACAAAGAAAAAAAATTAAATAAATAAATTGCTAATGTCAAATATGACATACATAGGGCAATGCCAAATACTGCTTAGAGAAATGACAATTTTTTTTTTTAGAAATATTAAATATTACATGGTAAGTTATCACATAAGATTTGATGAAAATGCTCTTAAGTTGTGGTTAAATCACCTCTAACTATCATGGACTCGGTTAGGCTCATGTCAACTGTTAGACAACTCAATAACTGAAGAGAAGCTGAACTATTATACGATAAAAGTAAGAAATTTAAAAATAATTCTCATTTCACCCACATGAATTTTGCTGATATTAGCATATATATATATATATATATTTAAAGAGTAATGTCATACAAATAAATTTTGTATATATTTTTTTTATTAATTAGTGTGACGTTTACAATATTTTCATAGTGAATCATGTTTCAAGTATCAATGTTTTGTTAGTGCATGACACATTAATTAACCAAAAAAAATTGAAAATATTATAAAATTTAGGGTAAATTATAAATACATCATTGAGATTTGATTAAAATACGAATCGCTCCCTGTAGTTTTGGAAATTACATTCCACTCCTTGAGATTTTAATTTCGTAACAAATCATCCCTTATACTAATAAATCATCAAGTCAATTAATAATTTTTATTGATGTTAAAAATATGTTTAAATAAATTGTGGAGAAGTGGTTCGGAAATACTCTTCAGGTCTAGAGGGCGCTTGTGATCCACAGCTAATCACCTGAAAAAGAATGAACACTCCGGTCGGGGGTGCCGGAATTAGCACTCTGACGGTTAAGTCAGTATCTACTCTCTTGGTTGTTTCTTTCTTAAGTTAAGTTTACTAGTTCTCACATACCTTTCTTTAGTTGATGTTCTTCTATTTATATCTTTTTTTGGACCTCAGGGTTGGGCCCACCTTTAATCCATCATGTAATTATTTGCTCGGCCCCCCTTTTGTTGCAAACTACTCTTCATTCGGCTCCTTGCTCAACTGGCCATTGGGCCGATTAGGATACTGGGTTTGTATAAGACGAGGCCGAACAAAATGTATATATCTCGACTCCCCAAGTTCACTTATTCGGCCTCTTTGCATCCCCTGATACTCGGCCCTCACAATTGCCCCCCAAATACTCCACTAACAACAGTTAGCTGGTGTGTTTGGTTTCGAACTCGAAAAGTTAGAGTCGAAATTCGGTGGCTAACCTCATTCCAACGCGGATGTCAGAGCTCACACGCTTTTCGGTCATCATTACAACTTCTCGCCCCTTTGTACGCTTCTTCCATTTATTGTGATTTAAAATTTTGTTGTCTTTTCGAATGCACACTCATTTCTGAATACTTGAAGCTTTTGGTGTGCCTTCCGATTCGCCTCTACAACCTCCTGTTATTTCTCATTGTTTCCTTCGCTTCTTGTAAGTTCTCTTCCTCTCTACTTCGAATCCCTTTTCCTGGTTTGTTTTTAATTTAACGTACTCCATAAACTGACGAAAATGGCAAAGCATTTGAAAGACCTCCTTTCTGCGGATCGAGTCTCTGGCTTTCGACGCCATTTTTCCATCCCCGATGACGTTCGTCTGTCACTTGTGACAGACAGCACCCTTGATATGGAGAGGGCTGATGAAAGCACAATCGTCTTCCCTCTCTTATCAATTGCAGAGGGCGGAGTCCGTTTCCCCCTTCATCCATTCCTTAGAGCCATCCTTCACCATTGGGGTCTAATCCCTTCCCAACCTAATGTAAACTTTTTCCGAATCATATGGGAATTATAGAGTTAAACCGTCGCCTTAGGATTAATCTCGGCATACCTGCTATTCGGCACTGTTATGTCTTGTCCAAGTCTTCTGGCCGGCATGGACGCTATTTCCTTAGGGCCAAGGACACCGACCATCAATTAGTGACTATGCTTTCTAGCTCTGGCAAGCGAGTCGATGATGTCATGGTCGTTGTCCGAGGTAACTAGGCATTCGGCGAAGGCAAGGACCGCCTAGATCCTATACCTAGACGGAGAGGCGAACCAGGTGGCCACAGCCTCTTGCATTTATTTTTCTTAGATTTACTCGGCTTTATCTTTGTGGTCTCATGGTTTTACTTGTGCAGGAAACGAGTTGAAGAAAGTTTTGGTTTCAACCGACGACGCCGTTCTTGCGGAAATTAAAGTTGCGCTCCAATACTTTGGCCGTCCGAGCCTTCAGAAACAAGGGTGGGCGGCCCACATTCTTCTTCGATACGAGCCGACGTACATGATGTTTTCGGCGGTAGAAAACATCCCAGTTTCGAGGGGCGAGGGGTTTCTTACGGCCCTCATCTTAACCGACTTCAAAAACTTGAGGCAAGTTGGTTTGGGCAGATCCGACTCGGAGTAGGCGGAGGTAGCTGAGGTTGCTGAGTCGTCAAACCCGTCTGAAGCCGAAGTAGACGAGGCTTTGAAGTTGGCCTTTGAGGAAGCCGGCCTCAATTCATCTAACCCGCCGTCCACCTCAGGCCGAGGGGACGTTTCATTCGACGACATCTTTACAGGTTTAGAAGACCTTCCCGGTGCGTACCTTGAGGACATGGCTGGGTTGTCGCTCACACAACTTGCGAAGAAGAAAAATGCTGAAAGAATGGCCGCCTGGCGGAGAGCGGAGGCCGTTCGATCGGAAATTCTACCCACTGCCGATGCTGAGCCCTCCCAGCTTGTTGCCGAGGGAGAAACGGCTCAAACCCAAATGGCCGAGTCGGAGCGGGTAGAGCAAGTGAATCAGGAGCAAAGGGGGGAGAAACGCCTCGTCGAGGAAGAAGCCAAGTCCGCAGAAAAGCAAGTCGATAAACGTCCGCGCGTTAAGGAATCGGATTTGGTTGTTCCGTTCACTGTTCAACCAAAGATAAGGAACATGTCGATTTCCTACGACGCGTCGGCTTTAAAAGACCCAGCTGTGGCCTTGAGCATGGCCTCTTCGATCTCCCTACCGGCTGACAGAGCCGTGTTTCAGGCAGAGCCAGACTTGCTGTCAATCACGTTAGCGGCTCAGTCGGCTTTATTGGTACGTGCTTTTTTATGCAGTCTTCCGCCTGAGTACATATATATATTTAATATTATTTAACTCCATTGCCTTATTTTGCAGACGGTGGGCAGGATAGCTGAAATAGGCCACCGTCAACATGACGCTATAGAACAGATCGCCTTGCTCAAAACCAAAGTTGAAAATGAAAAGAGCAAGGCTGTGGAAGCCTCTCAAAGAGCCGATTTTGAAGCCGCGAAAGCGGCGGAGGAACGTGCGAGGGCGGATTCTGAAGCCGAGAGCGCGAAGAACTCCAACCAGTTAAGGTTGGCCGCCGATGATAGGGCGAAAGCGAGTGAGGCCGCGCTCCAGCTAGCCAATGAGGTGATTGCCAAGTTGGAAGCTAACTTGGAAGAATCGAAAAAGGCGAAGGAAAAAGCCGACTCTGAGGTTTCCAAAGCGTTCCAGGCTGGACAAGAAGCTGCCTTGGAGAGCTACTCGGATGAAGTGCCCAAATTCGAGAACCGGGGCTTCAAACATGGCTGGCTCAAAGCCTTTGCTGCCGCGAATGTGACATTGGCCCAGCCGATTCCATTCGAGCAAGTGGACATTGAGCTGCTGGCATCTGACCCTGAGGACTGGCTAGGGTGACATTTTTAATTTTTGTTAGGCATCTTCCATGTAAGGTTATAGGCTTTTTGTTTAATAGATTTCTGTTAGTTTAAGATAGTTTTCATGTGTAAAATGGCTACTATTTGTACTCAATTTACTTAATGAAAATCCCATTTGCTTGAGAACTTACTTTGTTCTTTGCTATTATTTGTGCTTAATTTTTTGCTATTTTAAATAAGATAACCGTTGTCTGTTGTGCTTGCTAGTTATCAAACCAATAGGATGTAGGATTACGAAGTGAGTGAATTAAACATCCGTGACCACCTGCTGATTAGATAACTATCTTGGCGATTTAGTAATTTAAACGAACAGGGGAAACGGCTCAGTGCCTCGTCGTATGGTCGATTAGCTTCATTAATTTGCCCTTGCCTCAGCCAATGAACTAGAAATGCCGAATACCATGAGTTCATGGAGTGGCTTAGGCACCCGTAGATCGGCATCGGGCTTAGATATTTGGCCGATGAGATTAATAAATCTGCCCTTGCCCCAGCCGATGTATGAACTGGAAAGGTCAAATACTATTAGTTCATGGAGTGGTTGAGGCACACGTAGATTGGCATCGGGCTTAGATATTTGGCCGATCAGATTAATAAATCTGCCCTTGCCCCAACCGATGTATGAACTGGAAAGGCCAAATACTATTAGTTCATGGAGTGGCTGAGGCACACGTAGATCGGTATCGAGCTTAGATATTTCGCTGATCAGATTAATAAATCTGCACTTGCCCCAGCCAATGTATGAACTGGAAAGGCCGAATACTATTAGTTCATGGAGTGGTTGAGGCACGCGTAGATCGGCACTGGGCTTTTGAAGTTTATCATTAATGAAATCACCTTGGGGGCGCTGCACCCGTTAGGAATAAATGGGGTGAATTCTTCGCACCCATAAATTCCATTATTGTGTTCAGACTTAATTTAAACCAGGCTGTTGAGGAAGGTCAGATACTGCGAATGTCAAGTAGACTTTTCTTCAACAACAAAGGAGAGGGGAGGACATTGGTTGAGCTGGATACAGAGATGAATCGCAGTGGTGAGCCTATGCACACGTGAAGTAGGATGTCGAGGGAACAGGAAAAACGTCAGTCCCCAAGTCGAAGTAGATCACCCAGAAGGAAAAGACAGCAATGGGGCAACTTCCCTCGACCGCGATCGAAAGGTGAATCTGACGCGACACCGCGACCGTTGAGTTTTGCGATTTTTGTGGGGAATAAATAGATAACGGAAACGGATACAATTGTTTACGACTCAGGTGTGTGAGTCGAGTTCGCTCGACAGATTTTTCCACCAGAAGTCCAGTAGTCGATGGTCGGTCGACAGGATTTCGAAGTGTTTCGAGAGGGTATCCATAGAGCAGTGAAGGGGCTGTATACCGCCTATGAAATCGGCATGCGTCTACGTGCCGCGCGGCGGGAGATAAAGCAGAAGAACGAACGAATTCGAAACTTGGAGGCTCGCGCGGAGAAAGCCGAGCGTGAGCTAAGGAAGGCCAAAACTGCTGAGCCGTGTGTTGCTGGCCAATCTAACCTGGTCGTGGAGGAAAGGGTGACCCAACGGCTGATAAGTCATACGATTACCGATCGAGATACGGCAAGCATGTTTGTAGTAGAGACTGTGAGGTCCAGGGGTTATGAGAAAGGGTTCGACGACGGCCGGAAGGTTGGGATAGACAAGACCAAGGAGAAACTCGCCGAGGAAGTATGCCGATGTGAGAACCGGGGTTTCAGGCACGGGTGGATTAAGGCTCTACAAGCTGCAGAGGCTCTCCGTGAAACAGGCGTTGAATCAGCGTCGTCGTTATACCAACATCAGCACTTTCCCTTTGGCGCTTTCGAAATCGAGAAAAGCGACGATGAGGGCGATGCCGAATAAAATTGAACATATTGTAAACGCTCCAACACAGATTGGATGCAAATTTTGTACTTATTGGTTAATTTAATAAAACACCCTGTTTTAAATGTTTGTATGTTTCAGCTTAAGCTTATACATTCTGAGCCAATCGGTCAATGTAATGAAACACTTCATTTTGGCTTCATTTTAGATGCTTGCATGTTTCAACTTTTGTTGACAGCGCATGCTTTTTAATTGTAATATTTATGAGAAGCACGCCGGCTCCGGATCATTATTTGGCCCAAATGCGTCATGCGCGGATGGGCGCTCCGAATTCGGAGTCTTAATTGGCCCAAAAGTGTCGTACTGATGGGGCTCCAAATCCGGAGACTTAAATTTTGGCCAATCGTGATATCCACGAAGAGCGCTCCGAATCCGGAGGCTTTATTCGGCCCAAAAGTGCCTTGCATTGATGTTGCTCCGAATTCAGAGACTTAATCGGCCCAAAAGTGTCCTGCACTAATGGGGCTCCGAATTCGGAGACTTATCTTGGCCAATCGCGATATTCACGAAGGACGCTCTGAATCCGGAGGCTTTATTCGGCCCAAACATGACCTGCATGGATTGGGCTCCAAATTCGGAGGCTTTTTTGTCGGCCAATCGTGAGATCCACAAAGGGCGCTCCGAATCTAGAGGCTTAATCGGCCCAAAAGTGTCATGCACTAATGGGGTTCCGAATTCGGAGACTTATCTTGGCCAATCGGGACACGAAGGGTGCTTTGAATCTGGAGTCTTTATTCGGTCCAAACGTGACCTGCACGGATGGGGCTCCGAATTCGGAGGCTTTTTTGTCGGCCAATCTTGAGTTCCATGAAAGGCGCTCCGAATCCGGAGGCTTAATCGGTCCAAAAGTGTCATGCACTAATGGGGCTCCGAATTCGGAGGCTTTTTTGTTTTGGCCAATCGTGATATCTACTAAGGGCGCTCCGAATCCGGAGTTTTTATTCAGCCCAAACGTGACCTGCACGGATGGGGCTCCGAATTCGGAGGCTTTTTTTTCGGCCAATCGTGAAATCCACGAAGGGCGCTCCAAATCCTAAGGCTTAATCGGCCCAAAAGTGTTATGCACTAATAGGGCTCTGAATTCGGAGGCTTTTTTGTCTTGGCCAATCGTGATATCCACGAAGGGCGCTCCGAATCCGGAGGCTTAATCGGCCCAAAAGTGTCATGCACTAATGGGGCTCCGAATTCGGAGGCTTTTTTGTCTTGGACAATCGTGATATCTACGAAGGGCGCTCCGAATCCAGAAGCTTAATCGGCCCAAAAGTGTCATGCACTAATGGGGCTCCGAATTTGGAGGCTTTTTTGTCTTGGCCAATCGTGATATCCACGAAGGGTGCTCCGAATCCAGAAGCTTAATCGGCCCAAAAGTGTCATGCACTAATGGGGCTCTGAATTCGGAGACTTATCTTGGCCAATTGTGATACACGAAGGGCGCTTCGAATCCGGAGTCTTTATTTGGCCCAAACGTGACCTGCACAGATGGGGCTCCGAATTCAGAAGCTTTTTTGTCTTGGCCAATCATGAGATCCACAAAGGGCGCTTCGAGTTCGGAAGCTTAATTCGGCCCAAACGTGACCTGTACAGATGGGGCTCCGAATTCGGGGGCTTTTTTGTCGGCCAATTGTGAGATCCACGAAAAGCGCTCCGGATTTAGAGGCTTAATCGGCCCAAAAGTGTCATGCACTAATGGGGCTCCGAATTTGGAGGCTTTTTTGTCTTGGCCAATCGTGATATCCATGAAGGGCGCTCCGAATCCGGAGTCTTTATTCGGCCCAAATGTGACCTGCACGGATGGGCTTCAAATTCGGAGGCTTTTTTGTCGGCCAATCGTGAGATCCACGAAGGGTGCTCCGAATCCGGAGGCTTAATCGGCCCAAAAGTGTCATGCACTAATGGGGCTCCGAATTCGGAGGCTTCTTTGTCTTGGCCAATCGGGATATCCACGAAGGGCGCTCCGAATCAGGAGGCTTAATCGGCCTAAAAGTGTCATGCACTAATGGGGCTCCGAATTCGGAGGCTTTTTGTCTTAGCCAATCGTGATATCCACGAAGGGCGCTCAGAATCCAAAGGCTTAATCGGCCCAAAAGTGTCATGCACTAATGGGGCTCCGAATTCGAAGACTTATCTTGGCCAATCGTGATATACGAAGGGCGCTCCAAATCCGGAGTCTTTATTCGGCCCAGACGTGACCTGCACGGATGGGGCTCCGAATTCAAAGGCTTTTTTGTCTTGGCCAATTGAGAGATCCACGAAGTGCGCTCCGAATCCGGAGGCTTAACCCGGAAGACTTTTGAACTGAATTTCGCAATGGGAAAATAGGAAACTTTGCATTGCAAGAGTGAAATATGTACATGGTGAACCATTCAAAACAAGTATCATACCCCACAGGTCGGGTTTAATGATAAAATTTACGCAAGTGCGCTGAATTCCAAGGCTGTGGCAGACTCCTCCCAGACATGTCTTTGAGCCGATATGCCCCTACTCTTGCAATTGAGTCGATCTGATAGGGGTTGTTCCAGTTAGGACCCAATTTTCCCTCAACCGGATTCCTGGTAGCTGGAAGCACTTTCTTCAGGACCAACTCTCCTAGTGTATAGCGGTGCAGCTGAAAACGTTGATTATACGACTTAGCAAGCTGCTGCTGGTATTGTGCCATGGATGCAAGGGCATGGTCTCTTCGTTCTTCAATCAGAGTCAAATCCAAGGCCAGCATCATGTCATTTCGGCCCATATCTAAAACTTTTGATTTTAAGGTTGGGAGGCCGATCTCCAAGGGGATGATTGCCTGCGTTCTGAAGCGAATGGTGTCTCCCCAGTGGACCTCCTCGGAGTAGTGCGATGAGCCCATAACACACTCAGCAATTCGTCGACCCATCTGCCTTTAGCTTTCTCCAGCCTCTTCTTGATGCCGTCCAAAATAGATTTGTTGGAGGCTTCAGCTTGGTCATTACTCTGAGGATAAGCCGGGGTGAAAAAATAGGGCCGAATACCATACTTGCTGCACAGTTCTCGGTAGACACCGCAATTAAACTGGGTGCCGTTGTCTAAAATAAGTGCTCTCGGAATGTCGAATCGTGTTATGATATTTTTCCATACAAAACGCTTCACATCAGTATCTCGAATGTGCGTTAGTGCCTCTGCTTCCACCCATTTTGTGAAATAATCTGTTGCGACAATCAAAAATCGCTTGTTGCTCGGGGCGCGAGGTAATGGTCCGACGATGTCAAGTCCTCATTGGGCGAATGGCCAAGGACTGGTTATAGAGCTTAACTCTTCAGCAGGCAGATGGGTTAAGGGAGAAAACTTCTGGCACTGTTCACATTTTTTCATATAACATTCGGCATCAGCTCTCATTGTCGGCCAATAATACCCCAGTGTCACAGCTCGATGGGCCAAAGAGGGCCCGCCAGAATGGCCACCACAGCTACCTTTATGTATTTCAGTCAGGAGTTCCTCGACTTTATCCGGATGAACGCATTCTAGGTATGAGCCAGAAAGAGATTTTTTGTAAAGCTTTCCTTGCGGATCCAAGTAGTATCGCAGGGCTTTGTTTCGCAGCTTGTGTGCTTCTTTCTTATCTGACGGGAGTTGTTCGGAAGATAGGAATGCAGCAATGGAGTCCATCCAACTCAGACCTGACTCTATGACATTGATCTGGACTTCTTCTGAAGGGCCAATGCTCGGCTTAGGGATGAAACCCACTTTAATTGTCCATTTAATCTCTGAGTTAATGGCAGAGGCTAGACAAGCTAGGGCGTCTACATGTGTGTTCTGATCACGGGTTATTTGGTTCAATTCATGATGATCAAATTTTGCTAGCAAAGAATATGCCGTTTTCATGTAAGCAGCCATACGGTCGTTTTTGGCCGGGTACTCCCCCTTTAGTTGATTGATCACAAGTTTTGAATCACAAAATATAAGCAAACGCCGAGCACCCAGGAGATATGCGTTCCTCAAGCTGGTTAGCAGGGCTTCGTATTCGGCCTCATTGTTCAATGCTTCGAAGCCAAGTTTGACGGCCTGCTCAATTATTGCTCCGTCGGGAGCCATGATCACTACTCCAGCTCCGCTGCCACATTAGTTGGATGATCCATCACAGTACAACTGCCAAATGTCCCCAACATAAATTCTCCAGTTCGACTTAGGTTGAATTTGATCAGACTTCAAGTCAGCAAGACCCCCAGTGAATTCGGCCACAAAGTTGGCAAGCACTTGCCCCTTGATTGAGGTTTTAGGTACGAACTGTATATCGTACTGGCTGAGTTCAAGAGCCCATTTTGAAACGCGCCCTGATGCCTCTGCACTGCGGAGTACTGCCCGGAGGGGGTAGTCCGTTAGTACCCCGATGGTATCCCCCTGAAAGTAATGCATCAATTTTCTGGCTGCCATGATGAGGGCTATGATGAGTTTTTCCAACGGAAGGTAACGTGTTTCAGCGTCAACTATTGCCTTGCTCACATAATACACTGGCCGTTGCTCTCCAAGCTCTTCCTTTAACAGTACGACGCTAATGGCCCGTTCAGAGACTGCCAGATATAAAATGAGCGAGTCACCTGCCGAAGGTGTTGTCAAGAGTGGAACTGATCGGAGGTAGGTCTTCAGACTGTTGAAAGCGGCTTGGCACTCAGAGGTCAATTCAAAAGCCTTACCCTGTCGTAGGGTATAGAAGAATTGTCAGCAGCGATCTGTGGAACGACTTATGAACCTGTTGAATGCGGCGACCATCCTCATCAACTTTTGAACCTTCTTCACCGATCGAGGGGAGCTGAGTTCCAAGATTGCTGTGATTTACCTCGGGTTGGCTTCGATTCCTCGGTGGTTGACAATATAGCCAAGGAATTTGCCGGATTTGATCCCAAATGCACACTTGGAAGCGTTCAACTTCATTTTGTACTTTCGTAAAATGCTGAATATCTCCTCCAGATTGGCTAGATGAGTTTGCTCTTCTTTGGACTTAACCACCATATCGTCAATGTACACTTCCATAGTTCGGCCGAGTTGCTCCTTGAACATGGCGGTGACTAGTCTTTGGTAAGTTGCCCCTGCATTCTTCAGCCCAAAAGGCATAACCTTATAGCAATAGGTTCCTCTTGGGGTGAGGAATACAGTTTTGTCTTGGTCCTTCGGATGCATGGCGATTTGGTGGTAGCCTCTGTAGGCATCGAGGAAGCTTATACGTTGATGACGTGCCGTGGCATCTACAAGTTGGTCTATTTTGGGGAGAAGAAAACAATCCTTGGGACAAGCTTTATTTAAGTCCGTGAAATCCACACAAACACACCAAGTCCCATTCTTCTTCTTGACAACCACAGTGTTCGATAGCCATGTAGGGTAGGTAACTTCCCGGATTGCCCCGGCATCAAGCAATTGGTCAACTTCCTCAACAACGGCAGCAGTGTGTTCTGCGGCTGACTGCTGGCTTTTCTGAATAATCGGCTTGCATTTAGGGTCAACGTTTAAACGTTGCTGCGAAATAGACGGATCCACACCCGGCATCTCATATGGTGTCCACGCAAATACATCAAGGTTGCCGAGCAAAAAGGAAATTAGCTGCTGCTTGTTAGCTTCATTTAGGGAGGCGCCGACCATGAAGAACCTGTCTAGATTCCCATTAATTTCAACTCGGTCCAGGGCTTCCGTGGCCTTTTCACTTGGGAGCCGCCTAACATCGTTGAGGCTCTCTCGATCCGGCACCTCAATAGAATTCACTTCCAACTCTTTTGGTGTCTTTGTAGCAAGGAGATAACATGCTTGTGCCGATTTCTAGGAACCATGGATTTGCTCAATGCCGTGTTCTGTCGAGAAGCGGAGCAGTTGATGATAGGTGCTTGGCACGGCCTGCATGGTATGCAACCAAGTTCGCCCCATGATGAGATTATACGGCGAAGGCAGCTTGACGACCAAGAATTCCACATCCACTGTTCGGGAGCCCGCTCGAACTGGTAGTGTGATTTTGCCCAATGGATACTCTAGATTAGCGTTGAAGCCGAATAATGGATAAGGAGCTGGAGACAGGTCTGACTCGGCGAACCCAAGTTTGATGAAGGTCTTGTAATACATAACCTCCGAAGTACTCCCCTGGTCTATGAGAATGCATTCAACGGTGAATCGATTTACACGTAGTTCGATGACCAATGGATCAATGTGGGGGAATGCTACGCCGATCAAATCAGAATCGTCGAAGGTAATATTCGGAGCTTCATGGGGCCGTTTGGCTGGTGTGATTTGCTTTTGGGGGCTTGGATGCGACTGAATTGCATGCACGGTTGGGGCTGTTGGCAGGCTGTATATCATATGGATGACGCCGACGGAGGTGAATCCTGCCGTAGGGCAACTGTTTTGGTTGAGTTCTTTCGGACATGTTGCTGGAGCCGACTGTCTTGTATCAACTCCTCAAGGTGGTCTTTCAAAGCATAGCAACTATTAGTATCATGGCCGTGATCTTTGTGATATTCGCACCGCTTATCCCGTCTCCTCGTGTCGGGAGGTCCCACCATTTTTTATGGCCATTTGAAGAACGGAAGGTATTGAACCTTAGCCATAACCACACTGATCGGCTCCGATAACTCCATGTATTTCTTGTCGGTGCGCCTAGCGCGCCTACTATCCACTTGAAGCTGCTCATTAGCTCTGTAAGGACACTGGTCGTTTGATCGGCGTGAATCCCGTCTTCTATCTCGCTTAGCTCGATTTCGTGATTCAGGGCTCCGTGGTGGTACAGCGTTTATCGGCTGCATGACTTCAAGCGGGGCCGACTTAGTGGCTTTATGCCCGTCTTTGACCCGGAGGGCATCGTCTTCTACTTTGCAGTATTCCTCAACTTTTTTCATCAAAGCCCAGATCGTTTTTGGGGGCCGTCTGGTCAAAGAGCTGCAGAGGGCACTGTCTGGATGTAACCCCATCTTGAAGGTGGTAATGGCCATGGAGTCATTGCAAGCATCATCTACCAGATTAAAACATTCCCAATACCGTGCCGAATACGCACGAAGGGTTTCCCCCGGTTGAATCTGCATTGCCCACAGAGAATCGGCTTGCTTCGGCTGGACCTCATTAGTGATGAACCTTGCCCTGAAGGATTTTTGGAGTTGGTGGAAGCTCTTGATCGAAGCCGGCTCCACTTTATAATACCACCTGACAGCTAGTGGTCCCAAATTGCTCAGAAATATTCTACACATGAGGGCCTCGTCGTCTGCATGGAGCGTCATGGCTTGCTTGTAATGGCGGATGTGGTCGGTGGGGTTTGATTTACCATCATACAAGGTGAATGACGGTGCTTTGTAATGACGGATATGGTCGGTGGGGTTTGATTTACCATCATACAAGGTGAATGACGATGCTTTAAACTTTTTGGATAGCACTGCCCTTGCGATCCGTCGTACAAAGGGGTCATGCTGATCCTCTTCATCTGAATCATTTCTTTTTCGCTTCTTCCGTGCACGCGGACTTCCCTTAGAAGAACTGGAGATGTCGACTCGTCCCTTCTTTGTAGATTATGGGGATGATGAGTCAGAGCCACTGCCACTATCGTGTCTCTGAATTCGAGATCGTCGACCATTCCTTCTCAGAGGTCGTCTCGGGTGTTGGTGTGCGGCTTGTTGGGATTTTGCCACTTCCAAGGCCAAATCTTGTCGAAGGCGCTCGTTCTCAGCCATCATGTTTTTCAACCTTTGTTCGTTTTGCTTAGCTTGCTCCATAATCGCTTGCATTGTCTCATGAGCTGATGTCGAGGGTGAATCGAAGTTCAGGACCCTTCTTGCGGTAATATTCTCTGGCCCAAGCATGTTGCTTGGAGTGGTTTCGTCTTGTGGCGTAGGATCGCCAGTGACTACCGGAGGATCTTCCGTCACGCCTGCCATGGATGTGCTTGAGTATTCCTACAGACGGCGTCAATTGTGGAGAAGTGGTTCGGAAATACTCTTCAGGTCCTGGAGGGCGCTTGTGATCCATAGCTAATCACCTGAAAAAGAATGAACACTCCGGTCGGGGGTGTCGGAATTAGCACTCCGACGGTTAAGTCAATATCTACTCTCTTGGTTGCTTCTTTCTTAAGTTAAGTTTACTAGTTCTCACATACCTTTCTTTGGTTGATGTTCTTCTAGTTATATCTTTTCTTGGACCTCAGGGTTGGGCCCACCTTTAATCCATCATGTAATTATTTGTTCGGCCCCCCTTTTGTTACAAACTGCTCTTCATTCGGCTCCTTGCTCAACTGGCCATTGGGCCGATTAGGATACTGGGTTTGTATAAGACGAGGCCGAACAAAATGTATATATCTCGACTTCCCAAGTTCACTTATTCGGCCTCTTTGCATCCCCTGATACTCGGCCCCCACATTAATAATTTAGGTAATTTTGTTATTGTATAGGAGAACAATTATGGATTTCATTTTTTTAGTTAATTCTGTAAAATAAAAATTACTAATAAGGAGGTATTTATAATTTTTCAAATCACAATAGACAATTTGTACTTTAAGCAAACTTCAAAAGGTATATTTGTAATTTACCCTAAAATTTATGTCACTAATGCTTGGGACCCCCATTGGGAGAGACCTCCAGTGGGCGGTCATTGGCCAAAACTTTTTTTTTTTTTAATCACTAACTCATACATGTGTGTGGAGTAATGGAGGTGGGGTATAGTGGGGGTTTGTATCATGGTTGAATTTATATAGAAGTTTATTATCTAAATCCTTATGGGGATCCAGCAATTCATGATGTAAGCATGGTATACTTCCCCTGTCAAACAAATCTCTCACAGTAAGCCATAGCTCTCATCACTCATCTGCTAGTGTAATGAGATTCCCAAAATCCACGTGCAAAAACTTTTTATCAATCAAAGGGTGTGCTTGACTCATCCACCAACCAAACAAAATGTTGCACAACCAACAATGCAACAGACAAATAATTTTAACATAAATTGTGCATAGAATGTTGTGTGGTTAGGGTTACAAGACAGCATACAAGATACAAGTTATTTGAGCTTCACTTCTTAAATGTTTGTTAAAAATGAATTTATTATGTAAATAAGTCAAGTTAAATTTAAACACATTTTAAAATTTGTGGTGAATTTTCAAGTCAAGTTTGAAAAATTTGTTACTCGGGTTGACTCAATTATATGCATTATAAAAAATCAAACTGTCTAAGTTGGCTCGCAATAAACTCAATTATAACTCATTTAAGATTAATTTGAAAAAATTGAACACATTTTGAAATTCATTAAGTTTTCAAGTTATGTTGAACAAGCTATTATTAAACTCGATTCATTTACAACCTATGTGTCCCTAATATATGTGTTGTGAACACATCTTGGGAGTTAAATCAGTTTGCTGTCATGACAACAACATTTTGTGCGCAAGAGTGTGCACAAACTTCCTTGCATCAAATTTGTAACTCCCAAAATAAAAACAAGTCAATTGCATCTCTCCCCACTGTCATCTTCATGCTTCATGCTTACATAATGCAATATCCAACATTATCTCTTCACAACCAAACTTCCTTGCATCAAATTTGTAACTCCCAAAATAAAAACAAGTCAATTGCATCTTTCCCCACTGCCATCTTCATGCTTCATGCTTACATAATGCAATATCCATATTCATATCTCTACTTTTACACATAAAAAAAACTAGATGAAAAAGAATTTAAAAAAAAAAAAACCCCGCATGCTAGCATGTTCGAGAGAAAAAGCTACAGCCTACCAAAACATCACAAGCAATGGGCTAAAGCAATTCTTGGAGGAAAACAACTTGGCCTGCCAAAACATGAAGAAATGGACTAACCCTCCTACAACTTCAGATCGAGGTCAAGTTTTTCACCAACTTCACCATTGCAGCCGCTAATGGTGGTTGTTGCTTGGTCAATCAGTGCCTTTGCCAGAGGAAAGAAGCTGTATAAAGGCTGTTTTTGGGGCCAGGGATGGTGAATTGGGTCTTCAGCACTTCCCTGAAAAATACAATGCAAGTGAATTATTAGATGATGCGATTGGAATGAAATCAGGAATCAAAAAAATTGATAATGGATTTTTGTTATTTAATCTCACTTGATGTGGTAGAGATTGAAGTTTTGATAATTCTTGGGTATATGGGGTTTGAAACAATGATGGGTGCTTATACTTTGAATTAGATTGGGGCAAAGCTGTTGCAGGAGAAGCCAATGTGAGAAAATCTCTGTTTAAATCGCCATTCTCTTTTACCACTTTCTTCGTGTTAGAATAGTAAAGAGAGAGAAAATAATATGTATTGTATGTAATGAATTAATTCTATACAATAGAAGGCCTATATATAAAGGCCGAGAAAAAGTATCATATAAGAAACCTAACTATGGTTATTCCCAAATATATCTAGGAAATCAATACTTATTATATTTAAGAATATATACTATATATATATATATTAACATCCCCCTTCAAACTCAAAGAGTATAACCATCTTGAGTTTGGAGAGAAAAACTAAAACATGAAATAAAACTAAATAAAATAAAAGCAAATAGATTGCAAAGTTTGAACGGGGAGCGCAAGGGCGCTTGAGATAAATTAGAAGCCGGAGGTAATGCCGGGAGACAGTTTATGGTCGTGCCGGACCAGTGAAGGAATTGGCCGAAACTATTACCGGGACAGTTTAAGGTCATATTGGACCGTTGTTGGAGCTAGCTGGAACTAATGCTGAGACAGTTTAATGTCATGCTGGACTATTGTAGGAGCTAACCAGAATCAATGTCAGAACAGTTTAAAGGGTTCATGTCGAACCGATGTAGAGAACTGGATGTTAGAACTAGCAAGCGTGACACACACATAACTTATGACGTGGTGCTGAACGATGATGGCAACAGAAGATTGAGTGCCCCAAGGGGGCTTGGATTGTGCGCTAGAGGGGGCGGCTTGGATTGTGCGCTAAGGAGATGACTTAGAGAGTGTGCCAAAAGGAGGCGGCTTAGGAAGTGCGCCAAAATATATATATATATATAATAGAGATATTTGAGGTAAAAATAAACCGGTAGATACAGAAAGAGATCACCATGAAGTGATACTGAAAGGAAAATATGGCAGTTTCATGGGTTGAGGTCTGACGGGCGGCCAAGCCAAGGTTGTAGTCCGCCGGTAAGGTGAAAAACACCAAGAAGCTTAATCTATAGCTTTGATACCATGTTAGAATAGTAGAGAGAGAGAAAAAAAAAATAATATGTATTGTATTTAATGAATTAATCCTATACAATAAAGACCTGTATATATAGGCTGAGAAAAAATATCCTACTAGAAACCTAACTATGACAAATAGTATCCTACAAGAAACCTAACTATGACTATTCCCCAATATATCTAGGAAATCAATCAATATCTATTATATTTAGGAATATTTACCCCATATATATATATATATATATTAAAACTTTGGAATCAGCTCACATAATATCATTGAGCTCGAAGGGCCTTCTTTGAAGAGGATGCTAATTCAATGTCAGTATACAAGCGTGTGTGTCAATTTCCGACCACACTGCCAACTCAGTATTCAGCTAGAGAGCACTGGCAGAATAGATGGCACTTGACTGACCTGCAACAGAAAGAGAAAATTCCGGCGGTGGTTCGTCTACCCGGGGCACTTCGACGATCAAGTCAGTATATCTCTCAAAGATAATCAAAAGTGCTTAACTCACTATTTAGAGCATAAAAAACATACCTTAGACCCATGGGAGTGCCTCCCTTTTATAGCCAACACAATCCTAGTCCCAATAGAAGCCTAGCTCTAATGGACTTAGGATTACTGCTAATCTTGGACTCCCAGCAGGATTAGGATAAACTCTCTAAGAGTCTCATCTTTACCCAAACTGTAGTCTTCTCCCATTCTAGGACTCTTGTCCCTTATCCGCAGCAGGATTAGGATAAACTCTCTAAGAGTCTCATCTTTACCCAAACTGTAGTCTTTTCCTATTCTAGGACTCTTGTCCCTTATCCGCTTATCTCGGATTCCGATTTCTTCGTAGATAACCTCGGCCTAGCCGAGATGATCTCGGCATCATGACCAGGACACGTGGCACCTCGGCTGACACTTCGGTGTCACCTCGGCCACGTGTTGTCATTCAAAAATTATGTCCCCACAACTGCCTCCTAGGTTCTATTACCTCAGCATCCTGAGGTGATGGAACCTATTCCTTTAATCATGACCCCGGTTTAACTTCAACTTGTAAACTTTTCTCAAGTTTCAACAAGTGTTAAACATTATCTCGGTTTAACTTCAACTTGTAAACTTTTCTCAAGTTTCAACAAGTGTTAAACATAATCTCGGTTTAACTTCAACCTGTAAACTTTTCTCAAGTTTTAACAAGTGTTAAACATCATCTCGGTTTAACTTCAACTTATACACTTTTCTCAAGTTTTAACAAGTGTTAAACATCATCTCGGTTTAACTTCAACTTGTAAACTTTTCTCAAGTTTCAACAAGTGTTAAACATAATCTCGGTAAACTCTTCTCTTCTCGAACTTAATCATCTTAGGCCGAGATCTTGTCTTCTCATATCCAGTGTTATCTCAGCTTCGCTACGGCGAACTATTTCTCTTCTCTGGTTTGGACGCCTTTGTCCCCGACGTGTCCTCATCGGCTCTGGTATACTTTTCTATCCTGGCTATTAGCTCCTCCATGCTTTTTGGCAATGTCTTTGCTAGTGATTTTCGAAGCAGGCAGTCATCCTTCAAACTGCTTTTAAATGACACAACCGCCACCTCTTGGTTGCATCCTGGTATTCGGTTGAATACCTCATAATACCTTTTGGCATAGGCCCTAAAGCTTTCATCCTCGCCGATCTTCAGGGCCATTAGAGCGTCCACCCTCAATGGATGTAGCTTGTTTGTCACAAACCTGGCCACAAACATCTCGGCCAGGCCTTCCCAGGTTTTCACAATTCCTTTCGGCAACTTGTGAAACCAGTCCGATGCAATTTCCCTGAATGATGAGGGGAACACTTTGTAGAGCAATGGCTTGTTCCCAAAGTATAATGCCATCGCGTTCAGGTATAATCCGACGTGAAAGTTGGGGTCCGACTTCCTATCGTATATCTGGAACCTCGGCATACTGAATCTCTTCGGGACCTCAACTTTGTCTAATTCTTCCGAGAACGACGTTCTCGGCTTGACTGGGGAGGTTACCTCGGCATCTTGTTGCTTCCTCTGTAGGTGATCTCCCAGATCCTCTTTGGTTCGTCTAGGAGCTTGGCTATCTCCGAATTTCAGCCTCTTTGGTGCACTACTTCCTATGTCATTGCGAGTCCTTTTGGACCTCCTTCCATTGGTCACGTCGAAACAAAGGTCCTTCCCATGAACATGCCGATGTTCTTTGGAGTCAGCTTCCTTGGTGCGATGTGTCCTTTGTGAATCTCCCCTTCTTGATTCTCCTCGTCTAACCTCCCTTGAAGGCCGGTGAGAATGTTCCTTGGTCCTATCATGCCGAGGAGTCATAGGAGTTGTCTTCTACCCCCCTGCCTGGGCATCTTTCTTGGCTGCTGGAATCGGCGTATCTTGTGACAGGAATGGTGGCTGCATAACGTTGTTTTGTATCATGAAATTGACAATCGTTTGTAGGTCTGCCAATTTGTTCGCCATTCCTTTCATCTCATCGTCCCTTCGTAAGCATCTTTCTTTCCATACCTGGAGGTCGTCCTCGTTATAATACTCGCTTTGGTCTGATTTCTTCGGTACATCGCCATCTTCTCCGTGATTCTTATCACGAGTTTCTTCGTTGTAGTTGTCTTCTTCGACGCCATGGTCAATATGTTTCCCACTCTCAGTAGGGGTGTCGTCCTAACTTTCTCTTTCTGTCCGTCGTTGGCCATCTATTCTCCTTTCGTTCCCACAGATGGCGCCAAATTGTGTGTGTCAATTTCCGACCACACTACCAACTTAGTATTCAGCTAAGAGCACTGGCAGAATAGATGGCACTTGACTGACCTGCAACAGAAAGAGAAGATTTCGGCGGTGGTTCGTCCACCCGGGGGCACTCCGATGATCAAGTCAGTATATCTCTCAAAGATAATCAAAAGTGTTTAACTCACTATTCAGAGCATAAAAAACATACCTTAGACCCATGGGGGTGCCTCCCTTTTATAGCCAACACAATCCTAGTCCCAATAGAAGCCTAGCTCTAATGGACTTAGGATTACTGTTAATCTTGGACTCCCAGCAGGATTAGGATAAACTCTCTAAGAGTCTCATCTTTACCCAAACTGTAGACTTCTCCCATTCTAGGACTCTTGTCCCTTATCCGCTTATCTCGGATTCCGGTTTCTTCGCAGATAACCTTGGCCTACCCAAGATGATTTCGACGTCATGACCAGGACACGTGGCACCTCGGTTGACACTTCGGTGTCACCTCGGCCACGTGTTGTCATTCAAAAATTATGTCCCCACAACAAGAATTACACAACTACAACCACAGTATGTATATACAACAAATCATCAAAAGAAAGCTGATCTGAAAATTGGGTTGTTGGGTTCGATATTAACTGTACTTCCATTGCCACATGAAGCTGATTCATCTGATCTAGTGATGGGAGGAACAAAGATGGGTGGAAATTTGCAAGGGAAAGAGGGGCCTGGTGGATTGTCTAGAGGGAAATGATATGGCCTCTTCATTCCAACCATCTAAATTACATTATATAAAATAAATAAATAAATAACCCATAAATATCGATGAAGCAATTTCCATTAAGTGTCATTAAGAAAAATACAATTGAAATATGTAAGAATCCCATACTAAAATAAAGAAAATGCTAAGCTTATAAAATTATTATACAAAAAAACTCATACAAAATAATGTGATGAAAGCAATTATCAATCAACCTTTTGTTTTCCAATGAATGGATGTAAATAGGTCAAATCATTCTATATAAAATTTCTACATATAAATCCTATCAATTCAATTGTTTTCATATGAGTTTTTACTTATAACATGAGAAAATAAAAAAAAGAACATATAAAAGATCCATATTTCCAATGTCTTGATTTTGATGAGAAAAACCAATTCTAGCTCTTTCCAAGAAAACATCTATCAAATTGTATACGAATCCGGATCCTCGGTAGCGTTTTCCTGTAGCTTTTCCTGTGGCGCCCCAAAACGACGTCGTTTTGGGGCCAAATTTCAATTAAAAAAAAAAAAAAAAACGTAGAATTGAGACAACAATTCATGGTTCTATCTTCCCCAACAGCTTCATCTTCCCCGACAGCTCCGACGACCCCCCTAACCCTCCCCTCCGGCGATCCTCCCCAGCCACATCACCCCCTCCTTGCTTTTCTTCTTCCTCCTTTCTTTCTTCTTCTAGATCTAGAAAAAAAAAAAAAAAAAAAAAAAACAACAACAACAACAGAGGGAAACTGATGTAATGGAATTTATACCCCCAAAATTTTGATTTGTGATATCACAAATGACAACAGAATGCTTTCTTCTAGATCTAGAAAAAAAAAAAAAAACAAACAGAGGGAAACTGATGTAATGGAATTAATTGGGAAACCACTTCTCCTCAGAAAACATAACAACAAAAACAAACGAGGCATTGAAAGTATAATAATAATAAAGAGAAGATTCCCTCTGTTTTTTTTCTTGATTTGTGATATCTATTACTACAAGTGATAATATATATTTAAATTGGAATTTATACCCCCAAAATTTTCATAGAAGGAAACTGATGTAATGGAATTAATTGGGAAGATTAAAAAACCAACACTGAAGTATTTAACTTGACATTAGTTTGCATCATTTTTACCAGAGATTGCATCATTTGAAATTAGATTCAATCTGATTAAATCTGTATTGATGGGATCTAACCTGTATTCTGTGCCTTGAAGCCTGTAATATCCTTTTCAAGCGTTCCATATTCATGAAATTGTAGGACTAGATCTAGAAAAAAAAAAAAAAACAGAGGGAAACTGATGTAATGGAATTTATACCCCCAAAAAATTTTTTTTTTTTTTTTTTTTTCTAGATCTAGAAGAAGAAAGAAAGGAGGAAGAAGAAAAGCAAGGAGGGGGTGATGTGGCTGGGGAGGATCGCCGGAGGGGGAGGGTTAGGGGGTCGTGGGAGCTGTCGGGGAAGATGAAGCTGTTGGGGAAGATAGAACCATGAACTGTTGGGGAAGTTCTGCGATTTTTTTTTTTTTTTTAATTGAAATTTGGCCCCAAAACGACGTCGTTTTGGGGCGCCACAGGAAGCGCCACAGGGAAACGCTACCGAGGATCCGGATTCAATTGTATACTACAGAAATTAATGATTTTAACAGAGTCACCCTAATAAATAGAACTTGCTCTAGTGAATCTCAACCAAGTGCAGGAAAAATTGCGGCATACAGGTTGAGAAAATGAAAGAAAGTTGAGCATTACCTTCTCTTTCTCATGCTACAAAGGTGTAGTTGTTGCCATAAAAGCTTTGGTTTGAGGGGGGCTCCGTCTGATGATAATTGATCTCAGATGATGATATGAAGTACCTTATGATTATGTGATTGACTTTAATTTTTGTGTATGGATAATATACATAAAATATTTTATAAAATGAATCATTCGAATCATTAAAATGAGATCCATAATAATCTCTGTGAACTAAGACAACACCTTTCAATTCATATTTTGGATTGAAAGAAAACCCATCCTTATTTTAATGGAGTAGAGTCATTGCTGTGTGGCTCGTGAGAAATATTTTGGACTTTATTTTAATAATTCAAACCGTTCAATTTTTAAATAGTATTAAATAAAATATATTTATAAAAAATTAAATCAACTCCATGGTCAGTTTCTACAAATAGGTTGAATAATTTCCCCTGCCGACTAGTTTGTCGTCCGCTTGGTTGCGAGGAATGGAAGATACACAAACAAACAAAGAGCAAGGATCCTCTAGAGTTTTTTTTTCCTAAAGTTTTTTAGAGTGGTGTATTATATGGTTGAGATTTAATGACAAGTCACATCAATTTTTTAACATTAAATCTCAACCATACAACACACCACTTTAGGAAAAAAAACTCTAGAGGATCCTTGCTGAAACTTTAGGAAAAAAAACTCTAGAGGATCCTTGGTGACAGGGAATATTATTTTAAATATTTTAATTGATTGATATATCAAGTTTAACTTTTAGACTTGAATAACGTAGATAAATGAGAAAAAATTGTAGAGTGTATATAATATATATATTTGATTATGATCTTTATAACTTTAGTTATGATTTATTGTATTATTAATTATTATAATTATAATTTAAAAATTATTTAATTATATCTTAATTTTTTTTTAATTATTACTTCTATAATTATTCCAAGACATGTGATTTGTGTAACCAAACACATAAATTACATAAGATACCTTTGAAAGTTGTGTACAGAGCACTACCGTTGATAAATGTTAGAACCATGGTCTAGTGGGTGATGATTGGAGTATGAAAGTTTGCTCCCTCTCAGGTTTTAGGTGTGAATCTCCTAGCCAGCAAATGCATATATTGGAGCCATAGACCACAGGGCATAAGCCCTGTTTCAGGTGTGAATCTCCTAGTCAGCAAATGCATATATTAGAGCCATGAACCGCAGGACACAAGCCTTGTTTCGAAAAACTTGTTTGAGCTATAGAGACTTAGTTTGGTGTGCGTAAACTGACCCAAAATATCCTACGTAATAAAAAATAAAAAAGTTGATAAATATTAGGAATTATATACGGTAACTCAAATGATAAAACATGAATAGATATCTACACTTGAAACACAGCCACTAAAGAAGATAACAAATGGCTGACACTAACAGCAACAGCCCACCTCTCACCCCCCTCTGTCTTTCCATCCTCTACGCCACCGCCTATTGCCGCCTCATCACCAATCATTCATCTTCTGATCTCGTTTCCGACGGCCTCCACGGCGGTTTCCAGGCTCCGCCGCTCCTCCTCCTCAGCACATCTGACTCCTACGACCAGACCTACGGCTTCTTGCCCTGCACCACCACCGTATCTTCATCGTTTTCGTCTATGGCTACCTAATGTTTCTCGCCGCCACCTACATCTCCAGCTCCAGCGAACTCTTGCTAGAGATTCTAGGTCTCGGTATCATCGGCGGCCTCTTCCTTCCCATTCTCTGCTCTCTTCCCGATGCCATGCTTATTCTCGTTATTATTATTTGTCTTCGTTTTGATCTCCATTTTTACCTCTGTTTCTGGAAAATTCCCGATGCCATGCTTATTCTCGTTATTATTATTTGTCTTCGTTTTGATCTCCATTTTTACCTCTGTTTCTGGAAAATTAACGAAAAAAACAAAAAAGAAAAAAAGAATGAATATGTGAAATTCCTTGAATAACGTAAAAATGTTTGAAAACATAAAAGACGACCTTACCTAGAAGTTTGAGGATTCTAAGAGGATGTAGTTAGTTAGTTATAAACTTTAATCTGTCTTGTTTAATAGTTTTATGCACACATGGTGTTTGTTGCCTTACTGTTGAAAGTTCCTGATCTTAGATTTAAAATTTTACCTGCCGTTTATTGAGAAATCATGAACCTTGTTTTAAATTTGTTGTGATTCGAATTTTAGTCGCCAAAAAGCCTTATTTTAGTCGCCAATCACTTTTGCTGACTAATATATTTGGTCGCCAATAGATCGTCGGGGAAACAATCGGCGATTAAAATTTTTTTGGTAGTCAAAAGTGACCTATTGGCGACTAAAACTTGTGTAGATATATTTTCTAAATACCAACACGTGGCCCAGGTGACGCCGACGTGTCAGCCGAGGTGCCACGTGTCCTGGTCATGACGCCGAGGTTATCTCGGCAAGGCCGAGGTTATCTCTGAAGATATCGGAATCCGAGATAAGCGGATAAGGCACAAGAGTCCTAGAATGATGAGGGAACTCAGCCTGGATAAAGATGAAGCTCTTAGGGAGTTTATCTCTATCTATTGAAGAGTCCTGGATAAGCACTAAACTAAAGTCCATTGAAGTTAGGCTTCTGTTGGGACAAGGATTGAGTTAACTATAAAAGAGAGGCACTCCCATGGATCTAAGGTACGCAATTTACATTCAGAACAGTGAGTTTAACAGTTGATTATCTTTGAGAGATATACTAACTTGATCGTCGGAGTGCGCTCGGGTGGACGAACCACCACCGGAATCTTATCTTTCTGTTGCAGGTCAGCCAGGTGTCAGCTATTCTGCCAGTACTCTCCAGTTGAATACTGAGTTGGCAGTGTGGTCGAAAAATCACTTACACAATTTGGCGCCGTCTGTGGGAAAGAAAGGAGAATAGATGGCCAGTAACGGACAGAAGGAAAAGATTGGGAACGACACTCCTGCTGGGAGTGGCAGACCTATCGACCTTGACATCGAAGGAGACAACCGCAACACAGAAACTCGTGACCAGAATCACAACAACAAAGACGTCGGCCAGGATGGTGACGCACCAAAGAACCAGATCAAAATGGGTACTACAAAGAGGATGACCTCCAGGTATGGAAGGATAGATGCCTGAGGAGGGACGAAGAGGTTAAAGAGATGGTGAACAAGTTGGTGGACCTGCAATCGGTCGTCAACTTCATGATGCAAAACAATGTCATGCAGCCACCAATTCCGCTGCATGACACGCCGATTCCAGCGGCCAATGCCCAGAAGGGAGGATAGAAAACTATCCCAATAGCCCCCCAACACCCCAAAAGCGAAAGACATTCTCACCGATCTTCAAGGGAGGTTGGGCGTGGAGAACCAGGAAGGAAGAGTCTCGAAGGACACATCGCACCAAGGAGGCAGACCCCAAAGAACATTGGCATATTCAGAGGCAGGAGTTGTGCTTCGATGTGACCAACGGAGAAAGATCAAAAAGGGCTCACAACGAAGCTGAAAGCAGTGCACCTAAGAGACTGAAATCGGAAGATAGCCGAGCTCCTGGGCGGACGAAAGAGGATTTGAGAGATTACCTCAAGAGGAAGCAAGATCATGCCGAGGTAACCTCAATTATTAAACCAAGAACACCATTCTCGGTAGAACTAGACAAAGTTGAGGTCCCAAAGAGATTCAGCATGCCGAGGTTCTAGATATACGATGGGAAGTTGGACCCCAACTTTTACGTCGGATTATACCTGAACACGATGGCGTTGTACACTGGGAACGAGCCGTTGCTCTGTAAAGTGTTCCCCTCATCCTTTGGGGAGATTGCATCAGATTGGTTCCACAAACTACCAAAGGGAAGCGTGAAGACTTGGGAAGGCTTGGCCGAGATGTTTGTGGCAAGGTTCGTAACAAACAAGCTGCAGCCATTGAGGGTGGACGCATTGATGGCTCTGAAGATCAGTAAGGATGAAGGCCTTAAGGCCTATGCAAAAAGATACTATGAGGTGTTCAATCGAATACCAGAGTGTAATCAAGAGGTGGCGGTCGTATCTTTCAAAAACGGCCTAAAAGACGACTGTCCATTACGAAAATCTTTGGCAAAGACATTGCCAAAGAGTATGGAAGAGCTCATGGCGATAATCGAGAAGTATGCCAGAGTCGAGGAGGACACGTCAGGGACTAAGGAGACAAAGCAAGAGAAAGGAAACGGCTCGCCGAAGCGAGGTCGAGGTAACAATGGATCTAGCAAGCAAGAGACAGAATTGAGGGCTGCACAGGCAGTGACAACTGTGTTCCGAATCCTAATCCACAAAGTCCTGGATCGAATTCGGAATCAACCCTATTTCAGAACACCAGCGAAGGCACCAGGAGAATTTATGGGAAGAAACCTTGGTAGGCATTGTGCCTACCACAATGAAGATGGGCATATGACTCAGGGCTGCAGAGCCCTGAAAGCACACTTAGAAGACCTGGTGAGGCAAGGCCATCTGAGAGACCTTGTTGACGAAGCCAGGACAAGAGAAGAGCAGGCAAGACTGCCTCAGCACTAGCGGCTCCACCCCCCCTAGCACAGCAACCTCAAGTAAGAGAACCTCGGGTAATTAATGTAATTCACTCGAAGGTCAAAGAGAACAAAATAAGGGGAGAGACTCAGAGGGTAAAGCACCTGCAGCATGTCTACCAAGTCGGGGAGAAGAGACATCGGGTAGAGGAGTACCAAGGACCAGTAGTGTCCTTTATAGAAGCCGACCTTGAGATGGTGCAGCATCCACATAACGATGCCTTGGTAGTATCCCTCCAGGTTGGGGAATGCCAAGTGAAACGCATCTTGATTGACCAAGGCAGCTCTTGTGACATCATGTATATCAGATGTTACAAGGAGCTGGGCTTTCACCCAAACGATATGGAACAATCTAACGGCCTAATGGTCGGGTTCAATGGAACGTCGACATGGCCACTGGGCGCAGTAAGCTTAGAGGTGCAGGCAGGCACAAAGAAGATAACAACAGAGTTCACCGTAATCGACACACCCTTCCTTTACAACATCATTTTGGGAAGACCATGGTTGCATGCAATGGGGGCTGTTCCCTCAACATTGCATCAACTATTGCGGTTCCCAACAGAGAATGGGATTGAGGAGGTTAGAGGAGATCAACTGCAGGCAAAGAATTGCTCCATGGAAGCAATGAAATCCACCTGCAGCATTCGAGAACCAGAGAAGGCAGAGATCGAAGACGAGGACGTGGAGGTCCTAGAGGATGTCGGCAAGGAGCCAGCCGAGAAGAGTGAAGAAGCACCGAAGAAAATCCTCGTCCAGGAGGGGGATGAAGAACGCTTCTTTCTTCTCGGCTCGGGCTTAGCCGAAGAAGAGGAAAAAGAGTTGGAAGCTTTTTTGAGAGCAAATATTGAGGTGTTCGCGTGGACGCCCTACGAAATGCCTGGCATTGACCCCGAGGTCACTTGCCATAAGCTGAACGTTGACAGGTCCGCCAAACCTGTAATCCAACGAGCAAGAAGACCGACGTTGATACACGTCGAAGCAGTGGAGGAGGAAGTAGACAGACTACTAGAAGCCAGGGCTATTCGTGAGGTAAACTACCCGACATGGCTATCGAACACAGTAGTGGTAAAGAAGAAGAATGGTAAATGGAGGGTCTGCGTAGACTTTACCAGCTTAAACAAGGCCTGTCCCAAAGACAGCTTCCCTCTACCCAAGATTGACCAGCTAGTGGATGCCACTTCAGGGCATGGAAGGATGAGCTTCCTGGATGCCTATAGGGGGTATCACCAGATAGCCATGTACCCCGCAGATGAAGAGAAAACTGCGTTTATCACCCCAAAAAGACTGTACTGCTACAAGGTGATGCCTTTCGGGTTAAAAAATGCAGGAGCAACTTACCAAAGGTTGGTAACCAAGATGTTCAGACACCTGATTGGCCGAACGGTGGAAGTTTACATCGACGATATGGTCGTGAAGACCAAGGAACCTGAAGGTCATCTGGCCGACCTCAAAGCAGTCTTTGAAATCCTTAAATCATATCAGCTCCGACTCAATGCATCTAAGTGCGCATTTGGAGTTGGATTTGGTAAGTTCTTGGGATACCTGGTGACCAGAAGAGGCATTGAGGCCAGCCCAGATCAGATCAAGGCCATCCTAGATTTGAAGAGCCCGACGTCGGCAAAACAGGTGCAAATGTTAACGGGAAGGGCCGCAGCCCTGAATAGGTTCATCAGCAGAAGCTCAGACAAGTGCAAACCTTTCTTCAACTTAGTAAAGAAAGCCACAGACTTCCTATGGACCGAGGAGTGCGAAGCCGCTTTGGCTGACCTGAAGAAGTATCTGACCACGGCTCTAGTCCTCTCAAATCCAGAACTTGGAGAGGAGTTGTTTTTGTACTTAGCAGTTTCAGAACATGCGATAAGTGCAGTAGTGATCCGAGAAGAAAAAGGGGAGCAAAGGGCTGTTTACTATGTAAGCAAAACCCTGGCCGATGCAGAAACAAGGTATCTACCCTTAGAGAAATTGGCACTGGCTTTAGTAATGGCTTCAAAGAAGCTGAACCATTACTTTCAAGCCCACAAGATTGTGGTGTTAACTGAACACCCTTTAAAGTCCTTGCTACAGCAAGGAGATCTGACAGGCAGAATAGCCAGATGGGCAGTGGCCTTGGGACAATATGACCTGGAGTTTAGACCTAGAACAGCAATCAAAGGCCAAGTTTTGGCCGACTTCGTGGCTGAGTTCACACCAGAATCCATCGCACATCGGGCTCCATTGAGCCGAGGTGAACGATGCCCAAGCAAGCAAGGAGAAGCCCAGCCAAATGCAGCAGAACAAAGGAAAAAGGAAAAACTCAGACCCTGCAGCATTTACATCGGTGACTCCTTTTGACTGTTTGTCGATGGAAGCTCAAACCGACAAGGGGCGGGGGCAGGAATAGTACTGGTATCTCCAGATGGAGAGATATTGGAATAGTCCATTCGATTGGGGTTCAAGGCCTCAAACAATGAAGCAGAGTATGACGCATTGATTGCAGGACTAAAGTTGGCAGTAGCAGTAGAAGCAGATGAAGTGATAGTCTTCTGTGACTCCCAGCTCATAGTCAACCAGACAACGGGCGAGTTTACAGCCCGAGATGAAAGGATGTCAGCCTACACAAAGGAAGTCAACAGGTTAGTGGCCTTGTTTCAGAATTGCCGACTACATCAGGTTAGCCGAGATGATAACAGTCATGCCGATGCACTGGTCAATCTAGCTAGTGCAATACAACCTGGAAAAGCAAGGACGATAATGGTCGAATACCTGTCAGGCCCGAGCATTGAACCACCGATCGCAGAGCACGAAGCAATGTGTGTAGATATGGGACCAAGCTGGATGGATGCAATTGTAGCATTCCTAAGGGAAGGGAAGCTGCCAGATGACCACAAAGAAGCACACAAGATCAGACTGAAGTCGGCAAGATTCAGTCTGACAGCGAAAGGACATCTCTACAGAAGATCCTTCACTAGACCCCTTTTGAGGTGCGTGCATCCTTTACAAGTTGAAAATTTTTTATATGAAATTCATGAAGGAATTTGTGGAAGCCACGCTGGGGGCAGATCACTTGCCCATAGGGCCATTACCCAGGGGTATTGGTGGCCCTACATGCAGAAAGATGCAGAGGCCTATGTCAAGAAGTGCGAAAAATGTCAAAGGTTTGCACCTCTAATACACCAACCAGCAGTAGAACTGAACCCAGTATCCAGCCCTTGGCCGTTTTCCCAATGGGGCATGGATCTCGTTGGGCAACTGCCCCAAGCAACTGGACAAAGGAAGTACCTGCTGGTAGCAACGGACTACTTCACCAAGTGGATAAAAGCTGAGCCCTTAGCCAAGATCCAAGATGTGGACGTAAAGAGCTTCATATGGAAGAACACAATCACAAGATTTGGGATCCCAAGAGCAATAGTCGCAGACAACGGAACACAATTTGACAGTAAGCTAATCAAGAGCTTCTGCGCAAAGTTCAAGATCAAAAACTACTTTTCAACCCCAAGCTTTCCTCAAAGCAATGGACAAGCAGAAGCATCCAACAAAGTTATCTTGGATGGGATAAAGAAGAGGCTACAGGCAGCAAAAGGAAAGTGGGTGGATGAACTACCAAGTGTGTTCTGGGCATATCGGACTACGCCGAGAAGATCAACGAGGGAATCCCCCTTTGCCATGGCCTATGGCACAGAAACTGTCATTCCACTGAAGGTGGGCATCCCTGGGATCAGAACCCAGGGAGTAGAGAACGGGAATAATGATGTACTCTTAGCCCGAGATCTGGACTTAATAGAAGAAAGAAGGGAGAGAGCTGCAATTCAGCTGGCAGCATACCAGCAGCAGCTTGCCAAAGCTTATAATAGAAGGGTCAACCCAAGAGAGTTTCAAATCGGTGACCTCGTCCTGAGGAAAGTCGTCGGTAACAAGAAGGATCCCAGAGAGGGAAAGCTTGGCCCAAATTGGGAAGGACCCTACAGAATCATCTTGGTACTGGGCAATGGGGCATATCGGCTTGAAGATAATGAGGGCAAAGAGTTGCCAAGGCCTTGGAACGCTTGCAATTTGAAATTTTTTTATCATTAGAATTTTTTGTCATTTTGCCAAAGTAAATAAATAAAGTTTTTTAGCTTGTTTATATATGTCTATACACTTGTGACTGATAAAGATACATAACGTTGTTTCTGGAATACATGTATAATGAGAACCCAAGTGGAACTTAGGTTCACATCAGGAGGCAAAGAGAAGAAAAATGGGTTTAACACTTGTTGAAACTTGAGAAAAGTTTACAAGTTCAAGTTAAACCGAGATGATGTTTAACACTTGTTGAAACTTGAGAAAAGTTTACAAATTCAAGTTAAACCGAGATGATGTTTAACACTTGTTGAAACTTGAGAAAAGTTTACAAGTTCAAGTTAAACCGAGATGATGTTTAACACTTGTTGAAACTTGAGAAAAGTTTACAAGTTGAAGTTAAACTGAGATCACGTTTAACACTTGTTGAAACTTGAGAAAAGTTTACAAGTTAAAGTTAAACCAAGTTTGTATGACCGAGGTGTGTCACCCCGAAAAGGTTGCACATAGATTGAAGTGTATATAAAAGATATGTAAAAAATTCTAAGTATGGAATCATACAAGAATAGTAAAGAGAAGGCAAGCATACAAACGTTCAAAACAAAGAAGTTGTATTTATAAAAAGGCACTTCGGCAATATGAAAAGTTTACATTGTTTCAAGAGGAAAACAAAAGTACAAAGCACAGAAGGAAGAGAAAAACATGAAAATTAAGATTCCTCAGCATCAGTAGTAGGCTGGGTCTGGATCTCGGAAGACTATTGGGAAGACATCTCGCCCACCTTCTCGGCCGCAAGCTCAGTATCAATCTCTTGAAGGGTCTGATCAAGGATCTTGTCGGCGAGAGGCACGTCCAATGATGCCTGCTCAGGGGTAGCTTCCTTGGGAACCTCCTCAACCTCCTCATCTTGAGTCAAGTCTAGGACTTGCTCATTTTGAGGAGGAGACTTGGCCCCAGCAACGTCTTTTGACTTCCTCACCAAAACCTCCTCCTCGAACTCAGAGTCGTCATCGGCGGATTGGCTTGGAGTTGGGGGGAATGGCAGAGGAAGAACATCGGCATTCCTGAGGGGGGAGTCCTCGGGGACTTCAAGCCTTTTCAGCAAAGTCATCCAGCCAAGGGTGAAGCCCCTGTTGCATGCCTGCTTCACCTGTTTTTCGTAGTCTGCCGTAACGTCGGCCACCCCGTCAGCATATGCCCTCTTGTCGGCCGCCTTGACTTCGGCCTCTTTGGTGGCAAGGGCGTCTTGAAGCTCCTTTTGGGCCTCGGCTATCTTGTCCTCAGCCTCTTTCAGCTGGGCTTGAAGGACTTTGTTTATCGCCTCAGCAGCACCAACCTTTTCTTCGGCATCGTCCTTTTCTTTGATAGCGACCTCGGCCTGATCCTCCAGGGTCTTCATCTTTGACTGCAAGTTTTTATTAGTCTTCTGCAGACTAGAGACCTCCCTCTTTTTTTCAGCCAACGCCTGCCTTGCCTCAAAGGATTGCACTGAGAAGGAGTGGGCATGCTGGATTGCTTGAGAAAGAATACAACAAAGCAGAAGTTATTACAAAATTTTTTAAAAGTATAAAAAAGAGAAAGAAAGAAAGAAAAAATTACTAAATAAAGACATTTACTTGAACAGAGCGCTGGAGCATCAGAGCATAGTTTTCATATTCGCTCAACTCGGCGTTTCAGTCGAGATCGCCGGGAAGAAGCAGAGCGGTACTAAGGGCAACGTCGACGTTAATATCTTCAGCACTATCACTGGCCCTAACTGGTTTATCCTCCAGTGTGATTTTGGGGGCCCAGGGGGCATCATGCTTTTGAGACCCCGAGGTCGTTGCAGAAGATGACCTCGGCCTTTTTGATCTGGTGGATTCGGATGGGTGTGTTTCAGCAGACCTCTTCTCGGGGACAGAGGCAGTCTTCTTGCTCTCAGCCAATTTGGAAATTGGCAAGGTGTCCTCAGTATCAACCTGAGTCACCTTTGCCATTGGCTGAGCCTTTTTTATTCTTTTTTGCTTTGGTGGAGGTTGGGTTTGTGTTGGCTGAGCGTCAACGTCAGAAGGGATGCTGACTAAGAGGTCTTTTGCGACAACTTTCTGGCGGCCCATCTCGGAAGAAAAAATAGTTCGTCGCTGACGTTGTCGCTGAGATGGTGGGATCAGGTATGGAGCCGAGGTTGACGGCTGCTCAGCTGGATCAGAGGTTGATCCTTGGTCTGTCCGAGATGTGGACGCGACTTGTGGAGTTGTGGCAGAAGGTGGAGAAAGGCTTTTCTTCTTCTTTTTTGGGACGTCGGGAAAAGCCGACTTATAAGTGGGGATGGAGTTGAGAAGCAGAGGGGCCTTCCGCTTGTGGACTGGCAAATCCAAGAGTTTCCTCAAGTCTTTGCTGGGAAAGAAAGACTGACGGAAGTCCTTTGGTGACTGAGGAAGAGCTGCAAGAAAAAACAGACATTAGAAACGAACAAAGTATTAAAGACTTTAAAAAACAAGTTAGTATGAACACAGGGCTCTTACCATTGCCCTCTACAAAAACTGAACGAGGAAGAGGGTAGAGATGGAGGTCCTCGTCTGGAGCAAACTCCCAGTTCCCCGAGGTAATGAAGTAATCGTCTCCAGCTCCCTTGTTGGAGTATGGGAGGTCGGCTACGATTTTATACTCTGTGGACCTCGGCTTAAGGTAGTAAACGTATCCCGTATCTTTTTTGAGGCCACACATGGTATAGCAATATTGGATGTCGACTAAGGTAATCCTAGCGTTTTCTTGTTTGGCTAAGGCTATGATACCATGAATAACTCGATAGGAATTGATGGCGAGTTGCATCGAGTTCAACTTATAGTAGTGAAGTATCTCACGAAAAAGGGTATTGAGTGGGAGCCGAAGTCCGCACTCAATAAAGGCTACCACAGGGAAGGGCATAGAATCAGTTGTAGGCATGATGGAGTCATCCTCCCCAACCAACCTCAGATGGACGTTGGCCGGAATGTCAAACTCTCGCCTAAAGTACTTTAATTTGGATGGGGTGTCTACCCTATGCTTCCACATACCCATAATGTCGGCTTAAATGGAGGTATTGAATTTCAGGAAGAAGTATTTTTGAAGGACCTCGGCTAAAAACCTAAAAATGTACTATGGTAAGAGTTTGTACGGATCTAGAAGGAATTCGTTTCAGTTTTTCCTAAAAACTGTGGGTTCTACAAACAAATCCCAAAACCTAAGTCTGTGGGAACAAAGATTGAAGGCAGGAATCTGGAAAAAGACACAGAAAACAGAAAACAAGAACGTGTTTCAGAATCAAAAACAAGGGTGAACTACCAAAAACACTGTGACAGAGTGTGTGAAAGGGTACAAGGCCAAGAACAATGGCAAAAGTGGATAAATGTGTGTGTAGGTTGTGAATACTCAAGAACAGATTGAGCAAAAACACAATCATGAGGCAATCAAACTCAGATATATGAACAGATCAAACTAATTAGAGTCACAAGCAAGTTCGCAAAAATGACAGGAATTCAAGATATCTTCAAAAACTGAAACAAGATATTAAATCGGGAGGAAACAGTAACTCACCGAGGAGGGGAAGCCGGAGTTGAGATCGCCGAAGTCAGACAAACGGCGGTAGCAGAAGAAGAGCCTCGCCGGAGCAAGATAAACGGTGGTGATAGCAGAGCCTGAAAGCTTGAAACAATGGAGGGTTTGAGAAAACTAGAGAGAGAGAGAGAAAGCTTCAGAAACGATGAAAAGTGAAGAGACAAAGAGAAGGGATATTGGTTTTGTCCAAAAACGTGAAAAGGCGGCAAAAAGAAATTGATGAGCCTAGAAAAAACGGATTTGTCAGACGGCACATACAGGCGCGAGACGAGTTAAAGGCGCGTCAAAAACACGATCCAGTAAGGGAAAAGCACGTAACTGAAACGGTTGAGTTGTTATGTATAACAGCTCATACGCGTGAAGAAGCTCTTGAAATTCTTGATCTTTGAGAAGACATGTCGGCCTATAATGATGATCTCGGCTTAAGCCGATGTACTGGCAGGAATGAATGATATAGGTTCCATCACCTCAGTATGCCGAGGTAATAGAACCTAGGGTGCAGTTGTGGGGATATATTTTCTAAATACCAACACGTGGCCCAGGTGACGCCGACGTGTCAGCCGAGGTGCCACGTGTCTTGGTCATGACGCCGAGGTTATCTCGGCAAGGCCGAGGTTATCTCCGAAGATATCGGAATCCGAGATAAGCGGATAAGGCACAAGAGTCCTAGAATGATGAGGGGACTCAGCCTGGATAAAGATGAAGCTCTTAGAGAGTTTATCTCTATCTATTGAAGAGTCCTGGATAAGCACTGAGCTAAAGTCCATTGAAGCTAGGCTTCTGTTGGGGCAAGGATTAAGTTAACTATAAAAGAGAGGCACCCCCATGGGTCTAAGGTATGCAATTTACATTCAGAACAATGAGTTTAACAGTTGATTATCTTTGAGAGATATACTGACTTGATCGTCGGAGTGCTCCCGGGTGGACGAACCACCACCGGAATCTTATCTTTCTGTTGCAGGTCAGGCAGGTGTCATCTATTCTGCCAGTACTCTCCAGTTGAATACTGAGTTGGCAGTGTGGTCGGAAAATCACTCACGCTTTTTGAGAATTGGCGACTAAACATTTAGTGGCCAAAAGTTTCCTTTTTACAATTGGCGACTAAAAGTTTAGTAGCCAAAAGTTTTACTTTTTCACAATTTGCGACTAAAATTTTAGTAGCCAAAAGCCAACATGTGATATTTGTTTAGTCGCCAAAAGATCTCATTTAGTTTTTATAATTTGTTTTGTAATATTTTTTACGCCACCTGAAACCTGTGCATATACAAAATTATTCATTCATTCATTCAATTCTCAACCATTCAATAAAAATATTTCTCCACAACCTGTAGCATTCAATTTCCAACCATATACAAAATTTAACTATTAAAAGCCATTCGAATGCCTTATTTCAACAAAATTGTCACAACCCAGTCTCGGCAAGGCAACCCCTGCCAAGAGGGCGCACTTCAACGCTATAACACCTGTACACAATAATCACCTGTATAATTCTTATATCACATCACCAATAGTGCATAAGACCCTTCAATTGGCCAACATATATGAGATGATCCATTCAAAAACAAAAATATCATCATGCTACTAAGATAGTTTCCATGCACCACTACCCCCAAAATAAAACATACTATTCGTGAATCAATCAATACATCCAACTTCACAAAGCAAATATTTACAATCAACCTACTTCATAAAACAAAGGATAAAACTACATCCTAGAGTGACCCTAAGCAAAACCTCAACTACCAGATGTTCACATTTGATCCTCTAGAAACTCTAATCTTCCAAGTTGAGGCGAGCCACACAAAAGTCTAGAAATCTGAAAAAAAAAAAATTAATTAAAAAAAAGAATGAGCTAGAGCCTAATGAGTACATCAATCCCATGGAGTTATAAAGCTTGCTCCTTCCAATTGGGTTCAAAATAAGATAATAAAAACAAGAGCTTAATTGGACTGAAATTTATAAAAATTGAGAAAATTTTGCATAAACCGTTATCAAGACTTTTTCAAAGAATCTCATAATGCAGGAAAAATACATTTGAATAAGGAAAGTAAACAAAAATATAACTTTTCAATACATTAAGATTTCATGTTCATCATACGAACCACTACATAGCCTTAGGGTCGCGTTACCTCGCGACTTAGGTGGTGACGGTACCGTGACCCAAAACATAACCATAGGAACATAACTCATGTCATCGTAGCACTTCAATTCTCATTTCAATGTTTTGGTCCCTAGGACCCCTTATGTACAACGACCCTTATGGTCCTTAAAACATTTTGGTCCCCAAGAACCCAAAGCATTTCGGCCTTTGTGGCCCCAAAGACTATATTCGGTTATATGATCAATAAAAATAAATACTCTCGCATGACGTTTCATTGTCATTTAATCATCATCATCATAAACTTTGAAGGACTCAACTTAAATAAATTCTCATAAAAATTAGTGCTTCATTATACAAATGAAATCATATATTTATTTAAACTCAACATTTGACCTCAATAAATTTATAGATTTTATTCTTATCATGATGAAATGTGTTACTTCCTTTAATTCAAAAATATTTTCAAACTTTGTATTAAAGATCGAGATAAGGTAAATTTCCATGGTAAGTATACTTATCTCCAAAATAGCAAAAACGTAGATTTGAAACTCTACAATTTAATTCCCAAGAGGTGTAGAGATGCTTTCCTCCAATTCTAACAATTAGTAAATAGGATCTAAAATTAAAGAAAAGCTTTCAATGAAAATTACAACATCTACAAAATTGATCCTAAAAAGACATGCTATGGAATAACAAGCTAAAGAACTCCTCCAACTTCAAGTCACCCAAACATACTTCTTATCCAATCTCCACAACACCTATCATTTGTACATTTTTGAGTTATTAACCTTTTTAAATATCCAACCAATTTATATGCACAATACCACCATCAATTAAACCACAAAAGTCAAAAATCAACATTTTCATAAACTCAACAACTTAGG
Organism: Camellia japonica; assembly: GCA_030407325.1. Taxonomy (NCBI): domain Eukaryota; kingdom Viridiplantae; phylum Streptophyta; class Magnoliopsida; order Ericales; family Theaceae; genus Camellia; species Camellia japonica. The sequence goes on from JAPPVO010000031.1 coordinate 29,252,362, forward strand.
TAAACCACTTCAATCATTAATAAAATTCCTCCAAAATCGTTTATAGAACATAGAGATACCCAATCCACCATTTATCAAACCAATTTCAACATATAAATTTCCTAACACCAAAATCTCCAATTTTTACATCACATTCAAACCTAGATTAACCCAAATCTCAATCTCCAAAACAACCATCAAATTGATCATTAAACCAATAATTTCATGAACTCATGATTTTTATAACTTTTTCTTCAAACTCCATTGCATGCATCCAATCTTCAAACATTTCTTGTTGCATGTAATTCATAAAACTCAATTTAAGAATGATTCTCAAAATTGAACCCAAATTTAACAAATTTAAGGAACCATAACTCATATTCTTCAACCTAACTTGATTTTTGATGCAAAACCCAATTCCTATCAATTTATATAATCAATCTTCAAATCTTCATTTTTAATCCTCTCAAAATTCACCTTGAATCAATTTTTGTTTAGATTATTTAAACAACACTAGAAAGAGAACGAAATTTCTTACCTTAAGATGAATTTTTCATAATTTTTAACTTCAATTTTGATATCCTACAAAACCCTCTTCTTCTTTATTCTTCCTTTCTTCCTTCTCACGGTTTGCTCTAGCAGGATGACTACAATAGGTATCTCTATATATATAGGTAATGAAGCTCTCTCTCTCTCCCCCTTAATTCTTTTCTCAGGACAATATTTGAGTTAGAAGAACATAAACTCTTTTTGGAGTTCCAGCACACTACAAAATACGTACTCACCCTTTTTGCCCTCAGCCTTACACGTGCACACACACACGTTAACACACACACACACACACACACACACAAAATATTCCAGCACAACACTCTCATACATACACACCCACTGCCACTGGTTTGCTCAATACACCCACATCCACACCCACATAACATCCTTAATTTTAGATTCTTCCATAATTTAATTTATATTTAGGATTAATTTAATTAAGCATCACTTAGTCTTAATAAATCTTGATTAACACATAATTAAATCAATCATGACTAATCACAAATCTCACTTAATTAGTCTAATTTGACTTCCTTTAGAGCCCAATTAATTATATTTAAATTTATCAATCCGAATCAGATTTTTAATCAAACTCTCAAAAGGCTCCAAATATTAAATTAAACTTATTGTCATCATCAATTTTGATTTCCCAAATCATTTAGGCCTTCAATTTCTGATCAGATTCCAAATTTACGTCAATTAAATTACATATTCAAATTAGACACCCCATAAATAAATTTAATTCGTAATAATCACAATTCTCAATCATCATAATTTAATTAACTTTATTAACTCCAATTCGGACCTAATTAATTGAATCTCAATTTTACTAAACTGAATCGAATATTTAATTAAACTCCTAAATGGGTCCGTAATTAAAATTTAATTAATTCAACTTCTTAATTTCACTTCCTTAAGCCATTTGGACTCTTAATTTCTAATTTCAAAATAAATCTTTAATAGAATCATATGCGAATCAGATTCCACAATTCTCATAAATCCCAAATTAAATTAGGATAACAACTAGTTAAAATCCCAAATCTTCTTAATTAACCAAATATAAAATATTATAAGTGGCGGGAACGTCACAAAAATGTAATAAGCAGTGAAGAATAGAGACATAGACATAGGAATGGCAACGGGGCGGTTCGGGGCCGGGACTACACTCCCCGTCCCCGATCCCCGACAGTAAGAGAATTTCCCGTCCCCGTCCCCATCCCCGACGGGGAGCCCCTCGCCCCCCCGCCCCCGTCCCCGATCGGGGATCGGGTATCCCCAACCCCACAAATTCCCCGAAATATAGCAGGTCAGATTTTTTTTTTTTTTGATCTGTCAAACATTTTAAAATTTAAAAATCTGTAGATCTGTGTAGCAATTACAGATCTCAGATCTGTATATCAGCAAATCATCATCAACAACAATAACAAAATCATCAACAGATCTGAGAGAGAGAAAGAGAGACGGAGGCGATGGACCTGCGACGAACGACGGAGAAGATCGGAGGTGCGAGAGTGACGAGGTTGACGGCAGTGCGAGCTGGACGGAGAGATGAGTGATCCGTGAGTGAGTGAGTGAGTGAGGGAGGTCAGTGATTGAGCGAGAGACAGATGAGAGAGAGGTCAGTGACTGAGGAGAGACAGATGAGAGATCCATGAGTGAGCGAGAGAGAGAAGTCAGAGAGTGAGAGAGAGTTGAGATGAGTGAGAGTGAGAGAGGGAGAGATATACAGGGTTAAGAGAGTGATTATACGGGTTTGGTTTAATGAGATATATCAGAAATATACAGGTTTAGTTTATATATATATAAGGGGTATAAAAGTAATTTCATTTCGGGGAAATTCGGGGATGGGGCCGGGGACGGGGGCGGGGGCGGGGATCGGGCCGGGCCGGGGATCAAACACTGATCACCGTCCCCGGCCCGTGACAGATCGGGGATTGATTTTCAGATACCGTCACCTCCCCGTCGGGAGTATTTTTCGGGGAAAAACCGCTTAAATTGGGGTCGGGATCGGGGATCCCCGTCGGGCCGGTTTCAAATTGCCATCCCTACATAGACAATGTAATAACCCTCAATCATCCTTAGCCCTTTGATCTCTTAGTTGCTCAAGCTCTTCAATCAACACCGTCAAATTTCTATGAGATGATCCACCTTTTTTAACAGCTTTCAATGCCATCTCTCCCAGCACTTTAGCCTTCTCTGTCATCATCACCGCCATCCATCACCATCCTCACGGCGGTCTCTATATTCTCTCTCACCACATTCTTTCCAGCATCAATCTACAAGTTCTAATCCTTCTTCTTAATTATTGAATTGGAACTATCAAAAGAAACATTATAAACATTGCGGAATGAATTTATGAGACGATGATTCATAAAAAAATTTATGAGAGGCCAACAATTTCAAAAAACATTCATAAAAATTTCAAACAAGCCCAACAATTTCTAACAAGTGAAAAACATTCATAAAAATTTCAGAATATGTATATATATATACTAGGAATAACGCGTGCCTAAAAGCAGCCCAATAAAACTTAAGAATATATTTTAATTTTATTATAGACATTTTGTTTCTATTAACAAACACCAAAGTGTAAGCTTCATTTAGGCATTGCATCAAACAGTTGGTGAGCAGAAGGTGCAACAGACAGTAGAAATTCATGGCAAACTACACATGTATCAGCACAAACAAAGAGTAATGATTCGGAATTGTATACATGCATTGCACACATTCAGGTGACACATGCATGGTAATGATGAGGAATAGTTGAACTACTAATGTATTTGAAAGAGTAAAACTCATTTTAGAATTGTACTGACAGGAGAAACCATTCCTTTTGGACAACTATAACAATTATAAAATCGACGTTTCAAATTATAACAATTATAAAATTAATAATTTAGATATATTATACTCTGCAAATTATAACTATTCTAAAATTAAAATCTCTGCATATAATCCCATCAAGATTATACGGATACAAGCACAATTAGGTCCCACTAACACAGAAAACATTTGAAACAATATAGTGAATATAGAAGAAACAATGTCAAAAATGAGGAAACCAAGAAGGTTACAACTAACAAAGCCCGTGGAGTGCAATAACAAACTTTCTAGTTGGCTCTTGCATATTCTAAGATTAATAAAAGAATATTCAGTGATTGATAATTAACAACAAACTTTATTAACTAATAACTTGTGGCCCTGCACAAATCCCCTTTCAGCACTCGGTTCAATCCAAGACAAAGTAGTGAATAGAATATTGGAACAGATTAATAAATTATATATGCTCTTTTAGTGTTGATAGAAAGCCATTTCTGCATATTCCAACATACCAGCAAATACAAAGTAGCACCTTTGACACCTAATTGTACTGGGTTCCCCAATAAATACCTTAAGCAAGGTCAATAATGCAATGCATGCCAAAGTGCAGCAATGCCCATATCTATGCACAATCCTTGCATCTCGAGAAATCATCATAGCTACAAAATATGGGGCTCATCACAATCAACCAACATGATCGAGTACAAAATCTATCAGCATGCTTAGATCAACTAGGCTTTAAAAATGTTTACAATATATACATATATATATAAAGACACTCCAACTGAGCATGTTTTGGCATGTTGATGGTGGCCACACTCCCTTTGGACACCACACATGCATAGAAGAGACTACAGCATTTGATTGTTCTGTAGGCTTTACCAAATTGCATAGTACACTACAAAACTACAAGAACAAACTAGACAGAGACAGTTAATCTAAAATGGGTATCCACATTAGTTCTAGAATCACAAGCCAAATGAAGTCAGAAAAATCATATTTTTCTTCTCTTTCTGAAACAGTTGACGATAACACTAAACAGTACTTATAAGGGTGCACATTTAATTATTAATAGATATGTACTATATACGAAATTCCAAATATCAAAGCAATGAAAAAAAAAAAAAAAACTTGTAATCAAATAAACAGAATAATTGGACCCAGCAATTGCTAAAAGCGCTATACCTGAAAATCAAAAAGTTGTTCCTTAGTCAATTCAGTTGTTAAAGTTGAAATAACCACAGAATTGTTCAGTTCTAACAGTTTTTGGACAGAAGCAAGGGCTCGATTCTTCCCCACATCATCCTCAGAAAAGATAAAATTTCTGGATAAGTCCCACAACTCCACAATTCCCTCATCATGCAAGGTCACAGACTTGATACCAGCAAGAACAAGGTTCTTTGCTGCAAGATGCACATGCCCCATTTCATCAAAATCAGCAGGTCAAATAATCACTTCAACCCAGCATATATCTTATCCTAATGCCCATCTCTAGCATAAAAACACCCAATTAAACAGAAATATAAAATTTAGACCACCATTTTCACTTCAATACTTAAAATACTTCCCAATATCTATCAATTGAATAGTTTAAATTTTTTAAATTAGCCATCTTAACTATCAATGCAAATCCATAATCAATAACAACCCACCAATTTCAGCACCGAGCCCATTAATCCCTGAGATAAGAACATTAGAGGCGAAAAGCCGCCTTATGGTCTCGCGGCCATACACGGCGAGCTGGCGGCTGTGCAAATCCTCATCGATATCCAGTGACTTTCTCTCTCCTAGATCCATCATCGGCGCCTTCCCGTTACCACTGCTACCATTAACCTTACCCATCATTGCCGCCATCACTGTCGCCTCGCTCCTTCGACCCGCCTACTCTTGATTCATCGCCGTTGCAATCTCCGGCACGTTGTCAGTCTCACCATTGATGGATAGACAGATATACGAATATAAAGAGATTTTACAGAGAGAAAATAGGGCAAATCTAGGTGAATCGGTGCTCGGTTGCTCGTGACCGCGAGGGGGAGCGGCGGAGGCGCGGCTGGAGAGAGGAGCAACGGAGAGGGAGAGGGAGAAACGCTAAAGAGAGAGAGAAAAGGTGCTGGTTTGTGGTTTAGAAACCATATATATATATATATATATTGCACCATTAGCGACTAAAATTTTTTAGTCGCTGAAAGTATTTTATAAATCCCTCCAAATTATTTGAAATGTCTCCCTCCAAAAATTTTTGTTCTTTGGCGACTAAAATTATTTTTCGTGGCTAAAAATAAACTTTTGACGACAAAAATTTTGGTCACCAAAAGTAAAAAATATTTTTTTATTTTCCAATAGGCGACTAAATGCTTTTAGTAGCCAAAACTCAATATATGGCGACCAAAATTATTTTTGGTCATTGAAAATGAACTTTTAGCAACTAAAATTTTGGTCGCCAAAGGTAAAAAATAATTTTTTATTTTTCAATCGGCGACTAAATAGTTTTAGTAGCCAAAACTCAATATATAGCGACCAAAATTATTTTTTGTAGCTGAAAATAAACTTTTGGCGACTAAAATTTTGGTCGTCAAAGGTAAAAAATAATTTTTTATTTTCCAATTAACAACTAAATGGTTTTAGTAGCCAAAACTCAATATACAGCGACCAAAATTATTTTTTGTTGCTGAAAATAAACTTTTGGCGACTAAAAGTTTGGTCGCCAAAGGTAAAAAATAATTTTTTATTTTCCATTCGGCGACTAACTGGTTTTAGTAGCCAAAACTTAATATATAGTGATTAAATTTTTTTTTTGTCGCCAATTCTGGCATTTTTGGCGACTAAATTTTTTTTTAGTCGCCAATAACCAATATACTCCGACTAAAAAAAATTAGTAACTAAATATTTTACTTTTGCTAACTAAAAAAATTTTTAGTTGCCATTTCTACAACTTTTGGCGACTAAATTTTTTTTAGTCGCCAATTTTGATCGCCAACAGTGCATTTTGTTGTAGTTATTTGAATCGGATTTGTTTTCAATTTTTGAAGAATATAGCTTCAACTTGCCTCATAGTTGTATGGGTTGACTTGCATTTTTTTTTTTGGAAGGGGGGGGGGGTAAATTACACTTTGCCCCTTAAAGTTTTGCCTATTTCTCATTTTGGCCCTTTAAGTTTGATTTTTTTTCTACTTTAACCTTTCATATTTGCAATCATTCCTACTTTAACCCTTTCCACTTTGGCCCTTTATGTTTATAATCCTTCCCACTTTGGCCCTTCATATTTGTAATCCTTTCTACTTTACTCCTAAACTAACTTTCATCCAAAAACCTAACAGAATCTGCCACATCATCAACATATTAGCTCCATGTGCGATGTAAAAAATTCACTAAAGATGAAAAAAATGAAAAATAGAAAACAAAAAAATTGAAATTTTTTTTTTGTCTTTAACGAACTTTTCTTTTTCAAATTTATTCATAAACATTATTACATTATAGATGCACCTAGATTAGATGCACCTAAAAAAAATAAAAACAAATTTAACTAAAAAAAGAAAAAAAAAAGTTTACTAAAGAAGAAAAAAAATGAAAATATACTGACTCAAACACCTGTATTGTCAATTCTGAAATGAAAAGTTTACTATTTTTTTTTCATTTTTAGTGAATTTTTTCCGTTTTTAGTTAAATTTGTTTTTATATAACGTAATAATGTTTATGAATAAATTTGAAAAAAAGTTCATTAAAGACTAAAAAAAATTCAATTTTTTTGTTTTCTATTTTTTATTTTTTGCATCTTTAGTGAATATTTTATATTACACATGGAGCTGATCTGTTGGTGATGTGACAGATTCTGTTAGTCTTTTGGATGAAAGTTAGCCTAGGAGTAAAGTGGGAAGGATTGCAAACATAAAGGGCAAAAGTAAGAAGGATTGCAAATATGAAGGCCCAAAGTGGGAAGGATTGCAAACATAAAGGGCTAAAGTGGGAAAAATTAAATTTAAAGGGCCAAAGTGAGAAATGGATGAAATTTTAGGGGGACAAAGTGTAATTTACCTTCTTTTTTTCGGAACCCTGTGCTTATAGAAATCTGAAAATTGGAAAATTTTATTCATACAAAAAACTTTGTAAGAATGATGTGTTTAATGGTGTTTTGTTTTGAAGTAAAAGGTTCACAATGAGCCAATGAATTTTTTGTTTGTATAATGTATAGCATTACTCCTGAAAATTGAAGCACGGACATTTTCTCAATTGAACAGACATGAAGGTCTTGGGATGGCAATTAGATCATTTAAAAAAAAAAAAATCTTTATTTCATTTTGCCATTTGGTTCTATAGAAACCTTTCAAGTGGTGATGTTTAGCATGGTGAAATTGAGATGTTTACTAAATGAAAATTTATTTGAATTGTGTTTTATTTTCTTCTTATTTTTCAACTTGTTTGTGGAAAGTATGATATTTTTTTTTTTTGGGTGACAGAACTTACAATTTTAAAGTCTTTCAAGTGTCAATTGGTAATTATATTGATTTGGTCGCAAATAATTGCTTCAGTTCTCTTGTTAACAATTGTTTAAGCTATGAGATACAGGATTTGGAAAATTACTAATGGCAATTGTGGATCTCCTCTTCAATGTATGAATATATATATATATATATATATATGTTCATTTTTTAACCTAATAATTCTTCAAAATTTAAGTTCAATTAATCTTGATTAGGAGTTTATTGCTTCAAACTTAACTTTGCATTTTTTGTTTAATCATGCCATTATTCTCCTTGTCATCAGGGTCGGCCCTAAGTTATTAGGGATCTAAGGCAAATTTTTTAAATTGGGAGCCCTTCATATATCATTACCAAAAACAAAAAATAAAAAACTGTTTGGATAAAACAAAAAGGATAAAAATTTATTTCTATTTCATTTGCCTTGTATAGTGTATTTCAATATCTCAATCTAGTTGAAGAAGTTTTATGATTCTCTCCAATTAGAAAATTCGGGTAAACTTTTTGTAACTAATTTTCTTTTGATGGATGAAATAAAGCCAAGCATTAGAATATAAGAGGTTCCAATTAGCTAATAAAGCTAGTTTGTGAACTTTAAATTAGTTATGTGGCATGAGAATACCGTGGAAGGGAAAATCTAGGTAGAGGATGCAGGGAGTAGATGATGTTGATGACTATGTTAGATATACAGCTGGTGTATCTTTTACAAATGGTGAGCCTTATTATGTTCTACTGGTATGGTATCCCACATAATATGGGATTATAAAACATGAATGCATAATTGCATGTTTTTTCCCCTGAGATGCTAGAGGGAGTAATCAGTCTCCGAATTAAAAATGAAGAAAAAATGTCAAGCGTGCATATACTCTTCATGTCCAATGTTTCCTCAGACTGATTGTAGTTTGGACTAACCAGTTGATTATGCAATGTCAAGTAAAGTTCATGTTTTCAGTAAGGCCTGCATTTAATTGTGTCTTTTCTGCTTCAAAGTTCCTTGATTAAATCCAATATACATTATGGGCATGTTTGATTGGGTGGATTAGAGCATGGGATTGGATTATTAATCCGTGGGCCCAATTATCCTATGTTTGTTTTAACATTTTGGTTTAGGATTATTAATCCAATGGATAATTAATCCAACAAATTTGTAAGATTATTAGTAACGGGATAGGGGTAGAATTATTAATTCAATGGATATTAATCAATTGAATAGTGAATACCACATTAATTTAATAGGATTATTAATACTTTACTATTAATCTTGTGAATCAAACATGACCTATATGCTTTGTGATTGGTCTCTATAATGCTTCCATTCTAATCCATTGTTTTTCTCCAGTATCTGGACTCTCTGGAACTAAAGAAACAGCTCAAAGTCAGGTCTCAGTTGGAATGGGCTTGCTAGCTGGGTCTACAGTCATGCTCCTAACTGTAATATGGGGAGCTTGTGTTATTGTCGGCAAGTGTGACCTGCACGATTCAATTGCAATAAATGGAAAAGATACAAAGAAATTTAGCTTAACTGGAATGTCCATGGACTTTCTTACTCATTTTTTCTTTTCCTATGCACAAAAATCATGTATTGTTTGAAGAAAAACTATTATTTCTGACTTCGAATTGCTTCTCTCCCTCTCTCTCTCGGTAGCCAAAAACACATGGGTGATGTTGGCACGCCTAAAGTGAAGTTACGGCACATGAATACGTTAATTATGATTTATTTGATATCATCATCATACTTGTTGTTTTCGACTTATCCAAAGAATAAATAAATTTTTGTGCATCTAACTGTTTGCTTTTTATTTTGATTTTATTTAGGTGACAGTTTACAGTTGGATGCCATAATCATAGTACTTTCTATTGTGATAAGAGTATCACTGATAATCGAATGCATGTTTAACTTCGTACACGTCATTGACTTGTTTATTTTCTTAGATTTTTGACATCCCAGTTAGAAAGTATTTAAGTGTAGAATGTTTGGCTAAGGATTATTGATGGATTACATAATCCACATAAGTTACTCCCATCTTTGTGGGTTCTGGTGTCACTACTGACATCTGGACTAGCTATGCTGCAAGGATCATGGCTATATCTGTAATACCATTTCTTGTTGTCCAGATACCACAACTTATGAATGTTGGGATCCGGGATCCCGTCCAAGACCTTATAGAAATTATACCAAGCAGAAAAAACACACCCACACTCAAGGAGACACAATATTTAACGTGGTTCGGCCTCAATGCCTACGTCCACGGGAGAGTAACCGGTTTGTACTATACCAATGGGGAGATTACAGAAAGATTACAATAGAGGAGGAGCTCACACTCTCCTCACTCAGCCACTCTCCCGTCTCCCTCGCTCACACCGAGGGAGACGGTCTCTCCGTCTCACATCTCTCGCACACCCTCTTTGGCTTGCTCACTTCTTTGGTTCTCACTCTCTCAACACTTCTCTCACCCGTCCATTTATACACTTAACAGAGAGGTGAGATGGAGAGGTGTTGGCTGGCTTCACATGGCCAGCTTGTGCCACCATTTGCAGCACATGACATTCCCTTTTGTGGTTGGCAACCTACCCTACCATGTGGGTTGGTTGGTGCCATGCTTCCCATGAGGCTTCCAACCTTACTATGGTTGCCAACCATGGGTTGATATCCTACAAATCACCCCCTCAACCCATGTGAGGTGATCTACAGCACACATTGCTGCTAATCTTGTCACACCCAAATTTCAGCATAGTTAGCTTCTCCTCACTGAGACGCTGCATCCCTTGAAAGCTAGAGATAATACACCAGAGATACAAGAGAAGGAGGGAATCCTACATCCTCAACTCAACTCACACCACTCTCTGATTTGGAGAGAGCCTCTGCTCCTATCTCCCACAGATCTCTTCCACGCTTCCTGTCTCGGATGTCTTCAGCATAGTCTGCATCTCCTCACTGAGATACTTGCACCCCCTGAAGCTAGAGATAATACACCAGAGATACAAGAGGAGGAGGGAATCCTACATCCTCAACTCAACTCACACCACTCTCTGATTTGGAGAGAGCCTCTGCTCCTATCTCCCACAGATCTCTTCCACGCTTCTGTCTCGGATGTCTATACCTGCTATGCTTGAACTTGCGTAACCAAGATATCCGACACCCCCTGATTGGATGTCCTGCACCCCCTGCTGGGATGCCCTTGACTGTCATGCATTACCTCGCAGGACCAGTCATTGGAGCAATAGAAAACTCGTCGTTTATCCCATCAATGTCCTCTGTCTTCTTTGCTCGGAGCTTTTCCTCTGAACTATCAGCCTTTGCCCTCTGCCTCCTGGCGTTTCCACATACGCTTGTTGTCTGTGCCTTTGCAATCCCTGATTTGCTGTCCAGTAGATTGATGGTTGACAGTAGCTCCATCTGTCAAAGCATCGTCAGCTATGCAATTCCTTGCATAGTGCCCGTACCCATGGCTTCTGGTCTCCCTGCGTCGAGCTCGCTTGAGAGATCCGCATCAACTCTATCCTCCGCTGCCATGGAAGAAACCACCATAGAAGAAAAAAGACTTGCCACTCGTTGGCGCGCACTCTTGCGTTTGTCTCAATTTCTCTGTCTAGAAGTTCCTGTGAACTTTCAACAACCCGCTGCTGCACACTCCTCTTGCGCCTCTGTACGACACTGTACCCTTGCACTACTGCACGTCTGCATTTGTGCTCCTGCGCTTAGTATGCTCCTCTGCAGCTATTGTTCTACACGCCCACATATCACCAGTACTTACTCGTATACAGTAGCTCCAACAGCCACAGCATTTCCCTGAGCCTGAACTGGTTGCCAAATCATCTATCCGTCGATGAATGGCCTTTTTGATTGAACCAAATCCTCCGATGACGTCAACAACCAGGAAAGTTCCCAGGAAAGACTGGTGGGGTCACACCCGGGCCCACTTAAGAACCAGTCTCCTTAGACAGTGTCTTTTTGACAGAACTTTCCTAGACATTGTTGATCTTGAGATAATCATGTTTGCAATCCTCTGATCGCCCCTGACCAATCCTGATCTCCCTCGATCTGCCATTTAATCAAGCCTGATCTCCTCTGGTCTTCAATGATCTATCTCGAGTTGTACCTGGTTGTCCAATCTGGTCAGAATCTGTCCATTCTAACCTCTTCAGTGAATCCGCAGCGTTCCACAATATCCGGCAACCTCCCTCCGAGTATTAAAGATGACAAACTCCCATGTTTTAACAATCTTTAAAAAACCGTTCAGAATTTCACCATTCTGACCTCGCGATTGCGTCCGGAACGGTCCGATTAGCTAGGACCAACCTTCGCTGCATTTCCGGGGACCTCACTGAAAAATATCCCCGAAAACTGGGCCACACCACAATTTTCTGAAAATTCTGGGCCAAATTGCAATTTTCAGAAGTTCAGGAATATTCCGTGTACCAACAGAATATTCCGTCCACTGCACCTGATGCCGTCCGTCCCTTTAATCTGCCTTCTTTTTACAGAAACTCCGTCTCCAAAATCTGACCGTACGGATGTGTCCGGAATACTCCAAATAGTTGGAAAACACTATTGGATCACCAAAAACGGACTCCAAATGGCTTCGATCTAGCCAAAACATTTTGTACGCCTCAGATCTGCGGCTGCACCATAGCCGCGAAGCACTGGATCCGACCTCCTGCGACTGCACCATAGCCGCGCCTCACTGGATCCTGCACTCTGGATGCTGACGTGGCAAACACGTGGCAGCCACGTGGCAGTCCCTGACTGGCAGACGTTGCCACGTGTCACTGACGTGGCACACCACGTGTCGCTGACGTGGCCTCTGGCTGGACCGCCACGTGTCGCTCACTGGTTGGACACGTGGCGCTGACGCGTTGCTGCCGTGGCGCGGACGTGGCCTGCGCGTGGTACACGCGCGTGTGATGCACGCGCTCTCTCTTCAGTCGCCTTCTTCCTCTGCGCGCGCGTGTGGGCGCGTGTGAGCGCGTGAGAAGACGCGCCGGTTCACTCCTCGGCGCGTGGGGCGCGTTCCGCGACTGGGCCTCACGCGCCACCTTCTAGAGGGGCGTGAGGGCGCGTCCGTGCTCCGTTTGGGGTGTTCTTTGCATGGTTGGACTCCTCTCGTCGAGCCCTTGCTCCTGGTATGCTCAAAACCTGATTTCGAGCAATCCGATTTCTGGGCAGATTCGAAACATCACGAGTTTTTGTTCCGAAACGCCACCGACGAGGCTCTGATACCAATTGTTGGGATCCGGGATCCCGCCCAAGACCTTATAGAAATTATACCAAGCAGAAAAAACACACCCACACTCAAGGAGACACAATATTTAACGTGGTTCGGCCTCAATGCCTACGTCCACGGGAGAGTAACCGGTTTGTACTATACCAATGGGGAGATTACAGAAAGATTACAATAGAGGAGGAGCTCACACTCTCCTCACTCAGCCACTCTCCCGTCTCCCTCGCTCACACCGAGGGAGACGGTCTCTCCGTCTCACATCTCTCGCACACCCTCTTTGGCTTGCTCACTTCTTTGGTTCTCACTCTCTCAACACTCCTCTCACCTCCATTTATACACTTAACAGAGAGGTGAGATGGAGAGGTGTTGGCTGGCTTCACATGGCCAGCTTGTGCCACCATTTGCAGCACATGACATTCCCTTTTGTGGTTGGCAACCTACCCTACCATGTGGGTTGGTTGGTGCCATGCTTCCCATGAGGCTTCCAACCTTACTATGGTTGCCAACCATGGGTTGATATCCTACAATGAATTCAACTTCAGGAAGACACTTGGCAGTCTTGATTGCACTTGTTGTCTCTGTCTGTATGCTGATTTCATATTGTCTTTATCAGGTAAAATATATTTTCTATGCAGCATTGATCTTTCTGCCGTATGCAGTATGCTCAATATTTTTGTTCATTTATTTATTTTGTCGTGAATAAATTGAAATAACACATGGATACCAAAAAGTTAGGTTACGGCATTTATTTGTTCAACTCATGTCTAAAAAAGTTTTGAAACATAAATATTGCAAGTATGTTCAACTTTATTGTGTACATATATCATGAACAAATTTGAACAATACAATAATACAACAGCACTAGATAATGTAAACATGTTATAGCTATTACATGGACTCGGAAATGAGTATCGGGTGTGAACTGGTCCAGTTGAGGAGAAGCCATTTCCTTATTTCGTTACTATCAAATTCAAGTTTTTTCTTCTCCAAACATTGTTTAAAATTTAGAGGATCTAAGTACCTAATTTGGGTAGGGTGATGGATACATATTTCATACCCTTACCCTTGTCATAATGCGAATCCAACAAGGAGAATTGAAGAGTCACATGTAACACTGCCTTCCATACTTCATTCTAGAAAATGTAATGTTGGGTAATGCTAATGCCTTTTTTTTGGCCTCTCTTGTCTTGGTTGCGAGCAAAACCTCTTGTTAATTAAGTCATCGGAAAGTGTATAGATTACATTTGGTGTTTTAATTTCCCTGCTTTCCTCTTCCAAAAGAGTGGAAACCTTGTTATCAGAGGCCATATTATCTCACCTGTCACCTGAACTTTAATCACCAAGGTATGGTGAACTCCTATTTGTCGTGTTGAGTAGTGGGTTCCATCCCTGCTTGTAGTTAGCTGGTTAAATTTCTTCCCTGTCAACTGAATTGTTCGGGTTTTCCCTATCTGTGCTTAACTTTCCTTCTCTATATATAGGTTTTTCAGCCATGGATCCAGAGGAGAAGACTTGCTTATGCGAAGCATAAGCATGTAATATCAGGATTTCTGAAATATCTACGGATGCGTGCACTGGGAAGGTTCATCAAGGACAATGGCGAGCTTAATACTGAAATTGTAGAAAAGTTGGTTTTCTTTTATACTTCCCACTGAAGATTCTGATTGCAGACTCACAAATTTTAGACTTGGACTCGCATATTTTCTGACTCTTAAATGGATTTTTGGCAGGCTATTTCACACAATTGACGGGGATAAGGATGGATTTATTTCAGAACCTGAATTGAAAGCTTTGATTGGAGGGATGCGGCTTGATGAGATTAACTTGAATGAGGATGATGCTGTGAAGAAAGTGATGAATGATTTTGATACTTCTAATGATTATAAAATTGATTTGTGTGAGTTCATCAATGGAATCTCAAAATGGCTTGATGAGGCGAAGCAAGCTGGAGCTCCTTCTCGTGAGGCTGGTCCTACCACGATGAAATCTCTTGATGACTTCCACAAGGTATCTCGTGCCATGTTGAATTTCTCTAGCTTTTAGTACTGCTCTCAGATTATGATATCATTAATGTTCATGCAATTACAGCAAACAAAGAGAGAACACTATCTTTTGGGGGATCAAAGTGTGGATCAAAGTGACGAAGTCTTAGAGGGTGTTGAAAATCCCAAGTGGACCTTTCTTAAAGCAGTGTTGATGTTGGTGGTGGGGACTGTCATCGCAGCTGCATTTGCTGATCCTTTGGTAGATGCTGTTGATAATTTCTCCGATGCCACAAGCATTCCATCTTTCTTCGTCTCATTTATTGCCCTGCCTTTGGCTACCAACTCTAGTGAGGCAGTATCAGCTATTATCTTTGCTAGCCAGAAAAGGATGAGATCAGCCTCATTAACATTTTCCAAGGTTTGTTTTCCCTTTTTTATTTGTGTTCCATCAGTGGCAGCAGTACATTAGGGGAAGGGTATTCAATTCAATACTCTATGTTTTTATTTGTGTATATATGTAATAGCCTACTCCTTAGAATTTGAACACCCAAGTTTACATATTTTGAATATCTATACCAAAAATCTTAAACAACGAACTCACCCACTTTAAACTTTGCACACCCACCCACAACATACAATCTCTTTTAATTCTGGATGTAATTCCCCCATCAGAAACACTACGTGTCTAGAAAGTGAAGTAAATGAAATAAATTTGTAGTTGGGCGGTGTGGGACACATCCAAATTGCACCCAGTCTCTACACTTCATTTTCTCAGTTCTGTTTTTGATAAAGTAGTAATAGTGTACCCTCATATGAAAACCAAAAAAGCTACTTTCATATAAAAGAAAAAGAAAAAGATAATACCTGAAAGATAGCACATTTAGTAAATGTAGCTTATGTTGAATTAAGATATTGAAATTGAGAAACACTGCCTTCAAGCTCCATCAAAACTAGGTAGAAGTCGTGTGACTCTTCGAAAACAATTGAGAACTCCATATATTTAGTATTTGTTTTAGATTGAAACAATTGTATCAATATATCTTAATTGTTTTGTGTTTTTGATTTAAGAGTTTAAATTAGATGATTTATTGGAAGTGAAGGATAGATATAGATAAAAATGAATTATTTTTTATAAATTTAATTGAAATTGTTGAATACCCTGACCTCTGAGTTTTTTCTGTTGCAGTTATATGGGGCAGTAACCATGAACAACGTCATTTGCTTGTCGGTTTTCTTAGCTTTGGTTTATGTCCGAGGATTGACATGGGACTTCTCAACAGAAGTTCTGGTTATTCTAGTCGTTTGCCTCACCATGGGTGCATTTGCTAGCTTCCGAACCACCTTCCCTCTTTGGACAGCTTTGGTGGCGTTCTTCCTCTATCCGTTCTCCCTGGCACTCGTGTATGTTCGTGACTATGTTCTTGGCTAGTCATAGAGAGATTCATAGAGGTTGGTACTTTGTGGCGACTGACTAATCAATCACGGTTTCTTACCTTTTTACTTATCGGATGTTTATTTTTTTTGTTAGTTTGTGCATTTGAGTATTTGTCACATTAGTGACTTTGAAATGTCTAGAACTATGGCATGGCGATTTTTAGGGATGTATAGAAAGCCATCATGATGTTGCATTCCATCCTTTGATCATTTGTGTGCAAGCGTGATATTGTAGTCTGTCTGTTATTTGTGTCTCTCTTTGAATTTTAATTGGATATTTTGGGAATGTTTGGTAACCTAGATTTGGGGCTAAAATGGCCTCAAAAACAATTTTAGCCTAAAAGCTTCTAAACGAAAAGTTTTATTTTAAAAAAAAAAAATAGGCCGACAGTGGCTCTCACTGTGACAGTCCTACCACTGTCACAGTGACAGGTAGCTAAATTACAATTTTACCCCTTCAAATTAATTTTGGAAAATGTGAAGTTAGGGACAAATTTGTCATTTTAACCTCGAACATCATTTTAACACATTTTTTAATACACTAACTCAAATAAAAATCTATCATATCTTCCCGAACACAAAAATTAAAATAGCCTACTAAAATAGCCAAAAAGTCAAAAAGTCATTAAAATAACCACTTCTCAAACACCCACTTTGATTATGAATTGAGTTATGTTAACAGTTTATGAACCATGACCTGATTTTGTAAGACTCTGTTTGGTTCATGAATTTGTGTAGGGATTTGAAAAGAGAAGTAGAAAAAGTGTGAAAGGTGTGTGAAATATAGTTATATTTCATTTACATTTCATCTACATTCCTCCCCTCCCCCCCTAAATCCCTCATCAAACCCTTGAACTAAACACATTGAGAGAAAAAAAAAAAAAAAAGTTAAATTGAATTTCTTAAGCCAAATTCTTGTGTTTTTTATTTTTTTATTTTCTTTATGGAGCTCTTCAATCAGTACTAATGGCTTCCAAAAAAAACAATGTGAACATCTTTTATTTTATAGTTAAAAGAAATAAGATTTTTTTTTATTTGTAAACTTGAAGGATTAGTAATTTGACATTTCTAAAAATAAACACTAGTCAATAAGCAAATTCCTTCTTTACTTCAATTTGTTTGTTTTTTTATAAATATATATTTTGACAAAACCCTCTTAATATGGGGCCTACATAAACAAAGAAAAATAAATAAATAAATAAATAATTGACACCTTGCTAATGTCAAATATGACATACATAGGGCAATGCGAAATACTACTTAGATAAATGACAAATTTTTTTTATAGAAATATTAAATGTGACATGGTAAGTTATCACATAAGATTTGATGGAAATGCTCTTAAATTGCTTTTTGGTTAAACCACCTCTAACTGTCATGGAATCGGCCAGGCTCATGTCAGTTGTTGGACAACTCAATAACTGAAGAGAAGCTGAATTATGATAAAAGTAAGAAATTTAAAAATAATTCTCATTCTACCCACGTGAATTTTGTTGATATTAGCACCCAAATATATATATATATATAAAGAGTAATGTTATACAAATAAATTTTGTATATTTTTTTTATTAATTAGTGTGGCATTTACAATATTATTATAGGGAATCCTGTTTCAAGTATCAATGTTTTGTAGTTCATGACACATTAATTAACCAAAAAAAATTGAAAATATTATAAAATTTATATAGCAGTTTATTATCCAAATCCTTATAGGGATCCAGCAATTCATGATGTAAGCATGGTATCCTTCTCCTATCAAACAAATCTCTCACAGTAAGCCATGGCTCTCATCACTCATCTGCTAGTGTGATCAGATTCCCAGACGAGCAATGCTGGGTGGCCCAAGAGGAAGTTTGGCTCAAATAGTAAAAATTTATCTTGCCGGTCATCTAGGCGGATGTTTGGCAAGGAGGCTGACATCCGCGGTCGACAAATGTGACAATCGCGGTAGACAAGTTTTCACCCAATCGTTCGGGCGGACGTCCGGTGAACACCCATTCGGGCCATTTGAGCCCCTCCTTTTCGAGCCCTCAAACATTTCTATTCCCAAAATCCACATGCAAAAACTTTTTACCAATCAAAGGGTGTGCTTGATGTTGGAAAAAATGGTTTTTTGGGGACTTTAATTTAATATTAAAGTGTGGTGACTTTAATTAAATATTAAAGTGGGTCCTAATCAATTTTTTGTGTTGGGTCCAAGTGAGCCAAAAACCATTGGGTTTTGAATAAGAAATTGTCAAGAAATTACTTCATGATGTTAGATTCATGAATAGGATTTTAAAGAGTATTTAAATCCTTTTTCTTGGCTAAAGGGTGTGAATCCTTTGGGCATCCATACTTTTCATTTTGTGGAAAGGGGCTATGGATGTTTGGTGTTTTAATGACTAGCCTTAAAGGCTGGAGGCTCTTCCTCTCTCCCCTATACATGTATAAATCGAGACCCTCCTGTCAAGTTTCAATATAGAAATTTTTGCTTCCATTTTACAAGTCAGTTTGCCAGAAAGTTCCTATTGTGAGAGAGTGCTGCCATTGTTTTGTTCGCTAAGCTAGACAGATAGTGCTTCTGCCGTAGCTGGTTTTGACCGTCGTATCCTGAGAGACAGACGCCGGGTTTCCTCAAGCACTCGACCCGTGAGGCGGCGAAATCTGTTTTAAGGAAACTGCTTCCGTGCAGGCTTCGGTTTCGTCTCTTTACCCTTTTATTGTTTTGTGTATTTCTGTTGAAATTTAATTGTAATTATTAGCATATGTTCTTGGTATGTAATTTGATTTCTTCATAAATCTATTTATTTAATTTCACAATTTAAACAACAAGCTTAAAACAGATTATTATATATTTTCTATGAAATTGATCGAATAGATTTATATAGACAATTAGGTTAGCTTTGGATAATGTTACTAGGAATTGTTGCGGAATTGCTCACTATTTCAATAATTGTAAATTATGCAATGGTACTCTCTAATTGCTTAGTTTAATTAGAATGCTCTATTATAATTTGCATACTTAATTGTATTAGTATGATATTGTTTTATGCGTATGGTTCATCATTTCACTACCATGATTTGCATGAATTTTAAGGTTATAAAATATAATTTATGGATGTTGCAATTTTGACATGCCAATTCTATTCTAGTTTTAATTTGTTATATGCTTATTATTTTCTAAGCTAGATTACATAATTTAATGTATTTGGAGTTATAGAGTTTTTATGAATTGTGTACATGATTAATCTAAATTATCTAATTGGGTGCATTAATCTGAGTTATTTAATTAGGTGCATTAATCTGAATTATTTAATTAGGTGCATTAATCTGAATTATTTAATTAGGTGCATTAACTTTGAATTTGACTTATCTATTTGGAGTTATTAGTTTAAATGTTTATTATGAATTAATTTCATTCATGACTCATGAGTATTGAACTTTATTTTAAAGTTGTAATTTAATTTTGAAGTTACAAATTGTATTTTGTTTTGGTACCTTATATTAGTTGGTTACTTATATAATTATTAGTTGGCTAGATGGTTTCAATTATTTATTATAATTAAATTTTTTAGATTATTTGTTTGTATTTTGTTGTGGTTTGCTACAAACTTTCTTTGTAGGGATACCAATGCGAAAAACAAATATAAAACCAAATGAATAGAATTTGGGATGTAAAAACAAAAATGTTTGGACTACTAACGTTTGTGTTGAATATGAATACCTAAGCGTGGAAAAGCTTTTGGACTAAATAGAATCCTTATGGATTGGCTATTTTATCAAAATGTTTGAAGCATGTTTTGCTTGAGATTTAGTTGGTTTGTTTACCAATTTGTGGTAGCAAGTTTTATTTGTTTGTTTTGTTAGAAGCATTTTATATTCGTGTAATTGTTATAGCAATTTTTTGAAATTGTTTGTAAGTTTGGAACTTGGTTTGGTTTTCTGTGATAGAAACCAAAGTTTTAGTTTTGGCTAAAGAGTAGTTCTTATTTGTTCAGAAATGACAACTAAGATGGATTTGGTTTCAAACTTTTGGAGTTTGAGGAAGTCTTTGGGTTTAATCATTTTATTCCCAAAGTGTTGGAAAACCAAGTTTGGAGAAAGTCTTTGGTTATAATCTGATTATGTCCAAAGTGTTTTGATTTTGAGAAAGGAAACCAAATTTTAGCATTAGCTAAAATATTTCTGATTTTATTCAGAAATAATGGGCGTAGTTCTGGGAGTACCGGTTAACTTTTATAAGTGGTGTAATTCTGGTAGCAAATTTTATTTGCTTGAGAATCGGTTTGTTATAACCTGGTTTATCCCCTGGAAATCTTAATTTTTAAATTGTTTCCTATGGACTAGACGTCAACATGCTCTTGAATGTTTTGTCAAAAGGTTAACTGGGTTTTAAGTGGGACCGATGTGACCCCTCCAGTCTTCCTGGGAACATTCCTGACCATGTTCGATTCTAGGTTAAATGGTGAGACTAGTTTTGAATTAAATTTCCATCTGAGGGATTTTCTAAGGGTTAAGTTTAATTTCTGGAATCACAGAAGTGAAATTTAGTTGTGATGTTTCAGAAATGGCTTCAAAAGGTGACAAACAGAAATGTTGTTCCACTTGACAACCTTAGCCTCATGAGATTCTTAAAGGAAGATCTTGAGAGATCAAGTATGATTAAGGAAATCATAAGATTGCATTAAAATATCTCTGAATTGATCAGAGGTAATTAGTATGGTATCCTTGTGTTATTTATAGCATTTATGATTGCTATGTGACTTTGCTTGAGAGCAAAGATGAGACAACCTGTTATAGTGGGTGAATATTTTTTGGATTTTTAAATTCCAAATATATTCTTAAATTGGTGGCTCCTAGTGAGTTCAAGATCACTGATCACAGAGATAGAAAACTGGTGGCTCCTAGGTGGTGTTAGACCACTGGCTACACAGTTATGAGATTGTGGTTCCTAGTAGTGAATAGATTACTGATCACATGTCAAGACATCATGATTCCTAGTAGTGGAGAGGCTACTGGTCATATGTCAAGACATGATGATTCCTAGTAATGAAAGAGTCTATTGATCCTATGTCAGGACGTTATAATTCCTAGTAGTAAAGTGACTACTGATCACAGGTTAAGACATTGTGATTCCTAGTAGTAGAAAGTCTACCGACCACATGCTGAGAAATTAGTGATTCCTAGTGATAAGACTACTGGCCATGTTATGAAGTTCCGAATAGTAGACTATTGAACACTGGATTTGTGTTTCCTAATAGTAAGACTATTGGCTTCAGAGTGATAGGTTGGACCAACTATATTTGGACGCCTAATTCGGTTGATAACATTCTGGGAATGTATTTACTGTGATATGATTTTGAGAGTTTCATAATCATTGTGACACAAGGATTTGTTTATAACTTTGTATTAATTTTACAAAGAAAACTTAATTATCTGACTCCAAAATTGAGGAGGATAATAGAAAGAAATGAGGGAGTACCTCCTTAGTGAAGGCCAATGTCGTTGAGCATGGCAAATTTTCTGGGATGAGGAAGAAGCCCCCTGTGAACAAGGGCTCTATGCTGGGGCCAAGGGGTGGTGTTGCAAAGAAGCTGGCATACAAGCCGCGGGAACCTGGTTATCGGTTCTTTGGGAAGTGCTAAAACTGTGGTAGCGAGGGGTTTTAGCTTTACTAGGGCTACACGCCACATCTGCTCCGAGAAGGAGCTGTTTACAACTTTCGAACCAGTTACAAACGGTGAGAAGTTGTTTATGAGAAACTCTACTACCTCATTTGTTGAGGGAAAGGTGGTCCTGAAGTTAACCTCAGGAAAGAGCTAACCTTGAACGAAGTCCTGTATGTTCCGGACATTCGTAAGAATCTTGTCTCAAGGACTCTTCTTAGTAAACATGTTTTCGCATGGTTTTTGAGTCCGACAAGGTCGTTCTGACGAAACACAAGTGTGAAACTTGTGTTGAAGCGAAGTGGACAAGATCCCGTATGAGTTATGGAAAGGCGTTAAGCCTTCGTATAAATTCTTACGAATGTGGGGGTGTCTTGCAAAAGTGGCGATTCCTACACCCAAACGGGTTAGGATAGGCCCGAAATCTGTGGATTGTATATTCATTGGTTATGCACATAATAGTAGTGCATATCGGTTTCTTGTTCATAAGTCTGAAATTCCAGACATACACAGGAATACCATCATGGAGTCAAGGAATGCATGTTTCTTTGAAGACATTTTTCCTTGCCGAACCCTTGCAGGGGTTCCAAGGTCTTTGGAGCAATTTGATGAGCTTGCTAGTGATGATGATCATTTTGATGATCAAGTTGAGAATCAAGGTGATGATCAGCCTAGAAGGAGTAAAAGGGCTAGGATGTCCAAGTCTTTTGATCCAGACTTCTTGACTTATATGGTTGAGAACGAACCTCAAACTTTCCACAAAGCTGTGACTTCTCCTGAGAGTCCTTGATGGAAAGAAGCGATCAAAAGTGAGATTGACTCCATCTTACAGAACCACACCTGGGAGTTGGTAGATTTACCTCCAGGTTGTAAGCCTTTAGGCTACAAATGGATTTTTAAACGAAAGATGGAGGCCGATGGGTCTATTGACAAGTATAAGGCGAGGCTCGTTATCAAAGGGTACAGGCAACGAGAAGGCCTGGATTACTTTGATACGTACTCACCTGTAACTAGGATAACATCCATTCGCATTGTGATTGCGATAGCAGCTTTGCGCAATCTTGAGATACACCAGATGGATGTAAAGACAGCTTTCTTAAATGGAGATTTGTATGAAGATATCTACATGGAGCAACCTCAAGGGTTTTCAGCTCCAAGGCAAAGCAAGAAAGTCTGTAAACTTGTCAAATCTTTGTATGGTTTGAAGCAAGCGCCTAAACAATGGCATGAGAAGTTTGACAATGTAATGTTATCAAATGGGTTTAGAATCAACGAATGTGACAAGTGTATTTATGTCAAAGACACTGACAGAGGTTATGTCATTTTGTGTCTATATGTTGATGATATACTCATTATAGGTAGTTACGATGAAATGATCAAAACTACCAAGAAGTTGTTAAACTCTAAATTTGACATGAAGGATATGGGCATTGCAGATGTTATTCTGGGAATTAAGATTACCAGAATCTCTGGCGGAATTGTACTTTCTCAGTCTTATTATGTTGATAAGATACTTGAGAAGTTTAGTGGATCAAATACGAGTGTGTCATCGACACCTGTAAACTTAAGTCTACACTTTACCAAGAATAATAAAGAGAGTGTCTCTCCGTTAGAATATTCTCGGGTAATTGGAAGTTTAATGTATCTGATGAGTTGTACTAGGCCTGATATAGCTTACTCGGTTAGTGGGCTTAGTAAATACACAAGTAATCCTGATGCTTCTCATTGGAAGGGCATTGTGCGGGTGTTAAGGTATTTACGCTACACTCGGGATTATGGGCTGCATTATACTCGATATCCAGCGGTGCTTGAAGGATATAGTGACGCGAATTGGATATCAGATATAAAGGACTCAAAGTCCACTAGTGGATTTATGTTCACTCTTGGTGAGGCAGCCGTGTCTTGGAAATCTTCCAAGCAAACGTGTATATCTAGATCAACGATGGAATCAGAGTTTATTGCTTTGGATAAAGCAACGGAAGAAGCAGAATGGCTTCGCCATTTCATTGAAGATATTCCACGTTGGTCTAAACCTGTGCCAGCTATTTGTATTCATTGTGATTGTCAATCTGCAATTGGTAGGGCACAGAGTAATATGTATAATGGAAAGTCTAGACATATCCGTCGTAGACATAATTCCATACGACAACTACTCTCGAATGGAGTTGTCTCTTTAGACTATGTAAAGTCTAAGGACAACATTGCGGATCCGCTAACCAAAGGGTTAAGTCGAGTGTTAGTCGAAACGTCGTCAAAAGGAATGGGGTTAAGGCCTTTGGAAGTTACCGGAATGGAAACCCAACCTAGTTGACTGGAGATCCCAAGATCTAGGTTCAATGGGACAACCTAATTGCGTGTAACGGTGGTTTGTCACTGAGGAGGTTAAACCTCTAGCCATTCCTTCTATCAGTGATACCTGCAAGTGTAGAGGATAAGCTGAGCTTTTAATGACTCTTCTGTGTTAAGCTGTTGAGCTAAGTATTGCAGGATACTTTAGTAGAGTCACCTATGTGAGTTTGAAGTGGGGCCGCTTCTAGAAGAATTGGGCAGGCCAAGATTCTTTGAAACCACTCGCTGAACCAGGCTAGTGTCCAGGGCCACACAGGGCACACCAGTGAGAACATAATGGTGGTAGGAGTAATTCCCGTGTGAGATCTATTGTCTCAGTTTACATAAACGGTAGAGCAGTTCAAGATGTTTTATTCACTAATCTGCCAGTAAACTCGATAGGTTTTCACTGGGAGAGGTTCAAAGCCAAAAGCTACCTTCTCTGATGTCGGGGTTAGTCCGTTGTACTCTCTCTCAGAGTCTTTATTGTTGAACGATGTCCGTTTGTTGAGTCTTTCAGTCAATTTTTATTCATGTGGGGGATTGTTGGAAAAAATGGTTTTTTGGGGACTTTAATTTAATATTAAAGTGTGGTGACTTTAATTAAATATTAAAGTGGGTCCTAACCAATTTTTTGTGTTGGGTCCAAGTGAGCCAAAAACCATTGGGTTTTGAATAAGAAATTGTCAACAAATTACTTCATGATGTTAGATTCATGAATAGGATTTTAAAGAGTATTTAAATCCTTTTTCTTGGCTAAAGGGTGTGAATCCTTTGGGCATCCATACTTTTCATTTTGTGGAAAGGGGCTATGGATGTTTGGTGTTTTAATGACTAGCCTTAAAGGCTGGAGGCTCTTCCTCTCTCCCCTATACATGTATAAATCGAGACCCTCCTGTCAAGTTTCAATATAGAAATTTTTGCTTCCATTTTACAAGTCAGTTTGCCAGAAAGTTCTTATTGTGAGAGAGTGCTGCCATTGTTTTGTTCTCTAAGCTAGACAGATAGTGCTTCTGCCGTAGCTGGTTTTGACCGTCGTATCCTGAGAGACAGACGCCGGGTTTCCTCAAGCACTCGACCCGTGAGGCGGCGAAATCTGTTTTAAGGAAACTGCTTCCGTGCAGGCTTCGGTTTCGTCTCTTTACCCTTTTATTGTTTTGTGTATTTCTGTTGAAATTTAATTGTAATTATTAGCATATGTTCTTGGTATGTAATTTGATTTCTTCATAAATCTATTTATTTAATTTCACAATTTAAACAACACTTGATTCATCCACCAACCAAACAAAATGAAACAGCAAACCTAACAAACCCAAATATTGCACAACCAACAATGCAACAGACACATAATTTTTACATAAATTGTGCATAGAATGTTGTGTAGTTAGGGTTACAAGACAACAGACAAATTACTTGAGCTTGACTTGTTAAATGTTTGTTAGAAATTAACTTATTAGGTAAACAAGTCAAGTCAAGTTTAAACACATTTTAAAACTCGGGGTGAATTTCCAAGTAGAGTTTGAAAAATTTGCTGCTCGGCTCTACTCAATCATATGCATTATAAAAAATCAAGCTGTCTAAGTTGGCTCACTATAAGCTCAATTAAAACTCATTTAAGATTAACTTGAAAGAATTACACACATTTTGAAATTCATTAAGTTTTCAAGCCATATTGAATAAGCTACTACTAAACGCGATTCATTTACAACCTATGTGTCCCTAATATATGTGTTGTCAACACATCTAGGGAGCTAAATCAGTTTACTGTCATGACGACAACATCATTTTGTGCACAAGACTCTACACAAATCAGTATCTACAACATTATCTCTTCACAACCAAACTTCCTTGCATCAAATTTGTAACTCCCAAAATAAAAATAAGTCAATTGCATCTCTCTCCCCACTGTCATCTCCATGCTTCATGCTTACATAAAGCAATATCCATATTCATATCTCTACTTTTACCCATAAAAAAACACTAGACGAAAAAGAATTTAAAAAAAAAAAACCCGCATCCTAGCATGTTTGAGAGAAAAAGCTACAACCTGGCAAAACATCACAAACAATGGGCTAAAGCAATTCTTGGAGGAAAACATGAAGAAATGGAGTAACCCTCCCACGACTTCAGATCGAGGTCAAGTTTTTCACTAACATTCCATAGCTTGGTGATTACCCATCACGAGACTATCCAACAGTTAAAGAATGTATAAAATATGTATTTTGTGTACCCAATAGATATGCAACCCTATTTGTATGTGTACCAGTATTTGTACAAGTACGACAATATAGTTTCTTATTGAAACAAACCAAAAACGCTAAACAAACTCAAAAGTATTTTGTAATAAAACTCACTCATAAGTTATGAATTTATCATATGGGAAAGACTGAGAGGTGTGTGTACACACTATCTGAGAAATGTGTACTATATGCACCTTATAATTATAAAAGAAAATGATATAACTCTATATTTTTTGAATCATAACTAATATATATATATATATAACCAAACACAAAAATGTCATAACCAAATATCTCAAAATAATGTTACAACTAAAAAAGAAAATAACATAACTAAAGGTGCATATGGTATGAAATGTGTATAATAGAATTGTCCCTTTTGAGATTTATAAAAGGTGATAATAGTATCATTTTCAATTACATAGTAGTTTTTTTTTTTTTTTAATTTTTACATAGTAATTGATGAGTCATAAATTTTTTCACAAGATTGAAGGGAATATAAGTCTTATAACTATTTATTCAATCAAAAAAATCATTTCAAATATATTAACTTTTTTATCTCATAAAAATTTAAAAAGTTACTAGAAAAGATCTTGCTAACGCAAGAAAAAAAATGTTAGAATATACATCTTTTAAATTTGTACAAAAATAGGCATAACCCCTTAAATAAAGGTGTATTAGTTGAGTTGGTAAGGATCAGACTCTTTACCTTCAAAACTTAGGTTCAGTTCTTGCTACCAGCGGTCTTTTTTGATGGACTATCTATAAGTCCAATGTAACCCTAGAGAATGGGTCTTTATTTTTATTTTTGGATTAGAAATGAATGAATGAAAAAAAAAGTGCATAAACTATGAATTTTTTTATTTTTTATTTTTTATTTTTTTGGATCAGATACAAAATGAATGAATGGAGGAAAAATTGGGATAAACAAAATTTGGGCTAGACAATGGGTCTGATTGGACAATGAGTATGACAAGTTAAACAAGTGGGCTGGACTAAAGAAGTGTAGAATTTGGACTAGATCAGTTGGGCCACAATAGAAAAGAGCCCGTACAAGCTGCAAGAAACAAGTTGTTTTGACAGTTACAAGTACTAGGACCCATCACTAATTATAACATCACACGTGGCATCCAATCTCTATGCTAGTTGACCACAAAACTTCCACTCCTGAGCAAGGATCCTATTCTTACATTTCCTACCTCACTTTCTCTTTGTAATTGTCAAGATTCATTTTAAGAAAATTTAATGGTATAGATCATTCTAAAAAAATTATTTTTTATTTTTTAATAAAATAATTTGAGCCATTAAATTCTTTTAAGATGAATCTTAACCATTATAAGAAGAAAGTAAAGTAGGAAATGCAATGAGAGAATCCTTGCTCCCCATTCCTACCTTAAAAAAAGTAGCATTCTCCTTTCCTGACGCAAAGGATATACAAGTTTATTTTTTTAATTTATTTTTAAAATTTAGTAATATATTAATAAGTTAATTGGTTGATTTGTATCTATAATTGATTAATAATTAAAAAATAAATAAGAGAGCAAATTAATTTAAATATTTAATAGAATCTCATATCATTAAATCTAAAAAATGAAACTAATTTTTTTTTATCAGAATAGCAATATTCATTCCTTAAAAACTTAGGTAAGAAAAGGAGAGTGACCCTTCATCCACCGCCAATAGGCAATAACTAATCTTCTATTCATATACACAATTAAAAAATGTAAATTAAAAAAAAAAAAAACACTCTGTCTATAAAATATAGAGTAACCCTTTTCTTACTTTTATTTTCAAGAGTAATTGGAGAAAACCTCGTTTATTTTAATAAATTTTTAATTTTTACCTAAAATATAATGTAAAAAAATAATATATTTAGGTTGATTTTTTAATTTTTTACGAAAAAAAGAGCAAAAAGTAAAGAAAAAATGAAGGTAGCGTTCGGTTATATTTTGGAATTATGATTCTAATAAAAAAAATTCAAAACTCATAACTAAACACTTAACTCAAAACTCTTTTTAAAACTCATAACTAAACTCTTTTCAAAAAAAACTTTCAAAACACTATTTTTAAAACAAAAAGAAATATTTTTTATTATTTTGTTCTTTAAAATTAGTTTTTTTTTTTTTGAATTTTTTTTTTCATTTATTTTTTTTTTAAGAAAAATATTTTTATTTTTTCAAAAAAAATGTTATTTTTTTAAGTATTAGCCAAATAGTTTGTTATGATTTAGATATATATATGGGTGATTCAAAATTTTTAAAATTTAAAAATTAAATATTTCAAATATTTAAAAAAAATAAAAAAATGAAATAAGATATTTTAAATAAAAAATAAGAAAATATTTAAAATAATTTTTTTTAAAAAATGTAAATATTTAAATAAAATATTTAAAAAATACAACGCACAAATATAGTAAATATAGCGCACATTAAAAAAATAAATAAATATTTACAATAAAAAATATTTACCCTAAAAAATAAAATTAAGAAAATTTTAAATATTTAAAAAAAATAAACCCAAAACAATTTCAAAATACAATTTAAAACTCTTTTCAAAATTCATAACCAAACAAATTTTCTCTTTTCAAAACTCATTTCAAAAACTTATCTTTCAAAACACAACTCCACACTCAAATCACAATTCTAAAAGTAAACCAAATGGAGACTTTTTTTTATTATTTTATAATTTGTTGACTTTTTTATTTTTATTTTTATTTTTTTGTGATTTTTTCACTTTTAAGTTAAAATAAATAGTTGCCAAATGAAGTCTAAAACTTTTTTTAGTTGGACTTTTTTTCGTTTGAGAAAAACTTTTGACTTTTTTGTAATTTTATTAAAGAAAAAGTGAAATGATTATAATTTGAATGTGACATTTTGTCTTATTAATTTTTTAACTTATTTTGTCTTTTTTTTATGTGTGCATATTTTGTCTTTTAGTGTGCTAAATTAGTTCCAAACTACTTCGCAAACGAGGCCTAAATTTCAATCACCTCCATTGAGATTTTTGATAATTATATTGGCCTCCCTTTCTTTTTTTGAAATTACAATGACCTCCCATGTGTGACTAACTACATTAATAGAAGATTAGTTTAGTTTTTTTAATATTATAGATATTTCTATTGATATTCATTAAATGTGCAATTATTATTTTAATTATATCTTATATGGTGTTTGGTTATAACTTTTTTTTTCTTTTAATTATGACTAAAAAAATTAGTTAATACATTTGTAGCAATTAACACTATAAATGTTATAACTTATATATGGTACACCATCTTAGTTATTATATTTGTAGTAATCAATATCATAAATGTTATAACTTGTATATGGTATACATAAAATGATATGTTTCCAAAATAACCTATAATTGACGAGTCTCACTATCTAAACTAATAAAAATCAAATTGAGATACTACATGTATTTATTTGAGTAGTATTAAATACTTTTTTTAAATACTCATATAGTTTGATTAAAAATATATATCATTTATTGCATTGCATACATACAAGTTCTTGTATTTTTCACTTGGCTTCAATACACTAATTTGTTTACCTAAAAAAGATTAATTGATTTCTTTTATTCTTAATTTACATATAACTACTTCAAATGTTATACAAATCAAACTGAAATCCCTATATTGCTAATCATATAATTAATTACTAACTTTCAACAACAAAAAGAATTAAAACCATTAGTCAAACTAATGGTCAACTAACGAATTGGAGGAATATACAAATCGAAAGTAAACTTCAAGGTTAGTGTAATTTCATAAATAAATAAAAAAGGAGGGAAGGCCAATATAATTGTCAGAACCTCAAGTAAGGTGAGTGTAATTAATCCTCAAAATTATAAATATTTTTAAAAAATAAATCATTTAACAGAACTGACACAAAAATAAAATTTTAACTATCCTTCTATATAACAATTAAATTATCAAAATTGTTAACTCAATTATATTGTTGACATGATTAAAAATTATTAATTATTTTAATTAACTTAATAATTAATTAATAAAGTAATTTTTAATTATGTAATTAGAAATTTAAAAAAAAATGATGCAAATTTCATAACTATAAAGGATAATTAACCTCATTTTCTACTTTCTAAAATATTTGATTTTTTTTTTTTTTTTTTTCTCAATGACGTCCAATTACTAACTGACATCCAATTATTTAATACCACATGGCACTAACGCCATCTTTTTTTTGAGAACACTAACGCCATCTTGATGCAACCCTTACCCTTAACAACTTTAATTGTCTCCATATTAATAAATAATTACGTTCTTAAAATATTCTTTTTGAGGTTAAATCATGATTATGAACCGTTAAAATTTTATCTACACAATAAAAAATAAGGGCAAAACACTAATAAATTCTAAATTTTAATATGTTAAATCATTTGATTCTGTATTTTATTTTGTAGACTAATAAGTCATATTTGAATGTTAAAAGCTCACTATAGGTTTTTTTTTAGATTTTCCTTCTTTCCGAATATCAGCAACATTAACTACACCAACAACATCATCAAACATTAACTACATCATCAAACATCAACTACATCATCAAACATCATAAAACATTATCAACATAGATCAAACATCAATTATATCATCAAACATCAACTATATCATCAAACATCATCAACAACACCGACATCATAAAACATCATCAAACATCAACTACATCATCAACAACACCAACATCATAAAATATCATCAAACATCAACTACAACATCACAACATCACCAACATTGTGAACATCATCAAACATCAATTACATCTTTAACCTCATCAAACATCATCAACATCATAAAACATCATCAAACATCAACTACATCATCATACATCATCAACATCACCAACATTGTGAATATCATCAAACATCAACTACATCTTCAACCTCATCAAATATCATCATACACCAATATGGGATATAATATATTGATGTTTATACAATGAAAAATGTTTAGTAGCCCAAAATTTTGTGACTCAAATGGCTCAAATCTGTCAAAACGACTTCGTTTTACACTCAAAATCTATCAAAACGACGTCGTTTTGAGTGATTTAAGCCATTTGAGCCGCAAAATTTTGAGGTACCTAGCATTGTTGTTATACAATATAACAAATAAAGATACCATACCAAATATAAAATATAACAAATAAAGATACCATACCAAATGTAAAAAGAACTAAATGGTTTACAAAAAAACACTCAGGACTAGATAGAGCAAAATTTCCAATATGGGATTTATGAGTAATTTTTTTAAAAAATAAATGTTAAAAACATAGAAAAGAAAAATAAATAAATAAATAAATAAAGGATCTCCAAATCAATGGCCAACCCTAATAATTTATATGATACTATCATTCCTCACCATGACAACTTGTAAGAACGTCTCCAACAAACTTTCTTCAGAGAATCCATTAGTGCAAGTCATTATATAACAGAGAGTTAACAATAATTTGTTGTTTTTTTATTTTGCCCCAAAGGGATGGCCAATATGGCTCCCTAAAACAAAGTTTGTTACTTGCATTGTTAATAAAGTTAGTATTGTGTAGTTAAGATTTACTTAATTATTGTTTTTATTGTATTTGTTGTTTTGTTTTTTAAAATTTTTTAAAAAGATATCTTGAAACCGAAGGGTTAGTTGTGTAGATGCGAGCAGCAGTAGTAAGAGAGTTTTAATTCTCTAAATCTCTCTCGGTATATTTCATTTCTGTGTATTTTTAATTTTATATTTTTAATAAAATTTTTATTTTGTTGATAAAAATAAAAAAATAAAAAAACAATGGAGAGAATACTAACAAAGTAAAAAAGAAAGGGTAAAGTGGGAGTGGGGACAGCTTTTGCCATGGCAATAGAGAGAGGAGTAGACAGAGAGATAGAAGAGACAAAGAGAACAGGAGGAGAAAAGGCATTTCTTTTATTTTTAAAATTTTTATTCACTCCCTCATTTAACATACTTAACACATAAAATTGGATCTCATTTTTATTACTTTTGTCAATCAGCATATAATTTTAACTGTCTTTTTGGATGTTCTAATAATTTTTATAATATTACTAGGATGATAACGGGATAAGTTTGTAGTGCCTCGCCCTATTCCATATCATATCAAGAGTGGGGTAAATAAAGGAAACGGCGGGAGAAAGGTGGAATAATTTTGTAACTTTAAATTAGGGATACTAATAAAAGTTAGAGATAAATATATATACATATATATATATATATTGGGAAATTATATTATAAACACTCTTTGAAAGGGATGTACCATATACACTTCAAGTTTTGTCATTTTCTTCTTTACTTATAATCAATTTTTTTTTTAATTATAACAATATTTTAGTTATGACTCATAAAATCTTTGGTTATACCTTATGTAGTGTTTGATTATAGCTTTTTATTTTTATTTTTATAGTTATAACTCAAAAAATATGTGGTTATGTTATTTTCTTTTTTAGTTATAAGGTACATATGGTACACATTATTTAAAAAATATATTTTATAATTTTTTCCATATATATTAATATACACACGCATATATATTTAAAAGATATATTCCATAGTTTTTTTCATATATATTAATAGACACACGCATATATATAGAGAGTAATGTTAACACACCCATGTGAGACATTTGGTAAAACATTTAGAATCCCTAACATTATATATATATATATATATATATATTGCTCAAGATAACGGTTTATATTTTAGTAGTTTGATTACAATGAAACCAACGTCTCTCCACAAACTCGAATATTAAATCTTACTCAATTAGACACATAAGTGTCCTCCCTACTACCACTCAAATAATATTTATTATGAATAATAATCTATAGTTAACTAGAGTCAAAATAAATGAGTGAAGATAAATATTAAATATAATATTTTAATTTTATTTTATTAAAAAATATTATATATAAATATAATCAGGACGAGGATAGGTGAGCAAATTTATTCTCACCACACTTCCTCAGTAAGGTCAAAAAAATTGATCCAACAACAAAACAAACGTATACGGTTCAACAAAACAAAACAAACAACAAAACAATAATATTCCTCAATTTTTGTTAACTAGATCAAACAAACAACATTCCTCAATTTTTGTTAACTAGATCCAACAACAAAACAAACGTATACGGTTCAACAAAACAAAACAAACAACAAAACAATAATATTCCTCAATTTTTGTTAACTAGATCAAACAAACAACATTCCTCAATTTTTGTTAACTAGATCCAACAACAAAACAAACGATTACATGATAAAGGGGTAGTGCAAGTGGTAAGGACTCTCTTTACTAGATTCTATATTTGGGCTTCAAAGTCTAACCATCCTCTCCCTTAGGTTAGATTATATTTTTATATTGTAAATAATATAAAGTTCTTAAAAAAAAATTAATGTATACGTTTTTCCAATAGAATCTAAAATTAATTTCAGAATCTTTTTTTTATTTACTTATAAATTTGAAAAAAATTATTTATAAGTCTTATTAGGGAGATTTATGTTACATATGGTCCTACTAAAAAACTTATATTCCCATAAATCCTGTGGGAAGTTTGTTGACACATTTACCCTCAATATTAGTTGTTAATATTATAAATAATGGCAAAACCATATATAGGAAATTAAATATTACCATAGATCATATCTATATGAATGTGAATTTCAAAATACACATTTACCCTCAATATTAGTTACTAATATCATAAATAATGGCAAAATCATATATAAGAAATTTAATATTACCATAGACCATATCTATATGAATGTGAATTTGAATTTTAAAATACACGAACAAGCAATATTTTCATATTCAATTTAAAAAATCAAAAACTTAGTAAGTTTGTGAAACGTAACGTGACACGTACGTAAATACTGAATACAACAACGTCACAACACAAATTCAAAGACAAATACAACCGAACGTAACACGCACAAAACATGTCAACATTGCAGTTGTGGGTTAACATTACAACCTAAATGTAGCGTCATTGGAGGCTACTGAAAGTGTGGCAATGTATAGATGTACCATTTTTCATGAACCTGTAACATTTTCACATTCAATTAAAAAAATTAAAAACCCATTAAGTTTGCGAAACGTAACGTGACACGTACGTAAACACTGAATACAACAACGTCACAATACAAATTCAAAGACAAATACAACCGAACGTAACACGCACAAAACATGATAACATTGTAGATGTGGGTTAACATTACAATCTAAATATAACGTCATTGGAGGCTAATGAAAATGTGCCAATGTACGGATGTATCATTTGTCTTTGAATTTGTGTTATGACGTTGTATTTAGTGTTTACATACATGTCACGTTACGTTTCGCAAACTTAATGGGTTTTTAATTTTTTTTAATTAAATGTAAAAATATTGCTGGTTTATGTGTATGCAAGAGCACAAAGCCTTCTTCAATCCCATAACCCACCCATGAGACACCTCATCTCCTCTTGTAACCTTTGAAAAACGTACACAACAGAGCCACCCAATTGAGCAATATAAATATATATATATATACATATATAAAGCTAAAAATATCACCTCAAATCTCATTTACTCCTCATCAAAAGCGTAAAAATTCTCTCTTTCTCTCTTTTTCTTTTGAATTTCTTCCTTACATCCCATCAACGATTCATATTTTCTAATTTTTTGCTGAGAAACAATCACTCCAGACTACTTTTGATCAAATACCCATTTCCACACTCTTCAATTTGATATGTAACTTTGCTATTTTGGTGAAAAAATCATAAATTTTGACGAATTTCATCTGGGTTTTTGAGGAATCTTGGGTTTCTATGACATGTAATATTTGATTCTTCGATCTGTTACAATCGTAATGCATAGATTCAACAGTAATCCATTTGTGATTGTGTGATAATTTTCAATTTTTACTTGTTTGTTTTCATGGGATTAACTGATGGTCTGATATTAACCCACATCTACAATGTTGCATGTTTTGTGTGTGTTACGTTCGATTGTATTTGTCTTTGCATTTGTGTTGTGACATCGTTGTATTCAGTGTTTACGTACGTGTCACGTTGCGTTTCACAAACTTACTAGGTTTTTGATTTTTTAAATTGAATGTGAAAATGTTGCTTGTTCATGTATTTTGAAATTTAAATTCACATTTATATAGATATGATCTATGGTAACATTCAATTTCCTATATATGGTTTTGTCATTATTTATGATATTAACAACTAACATTGAAGGTAAATGTGTATTTTGAAATTTACATTCATATAGATATAATCTATTGTAACATTCAATTTTCTATATATGATTTTGCCATTATTTGAATGATAGAATAACCTATAATATGGAAACATATAAAGGATATAATAGTACACCAATACCATTTATTCATAATTCATAGGACCTTGTGGAACACCATCCAATCTAAATAGGACTTAAAATTCTATAAGAAACTACACAGGATTTCGCATAGCATACGTTCTCCTAATATGACTTATAAATAATTTTCCCATAAATTTGACCACTTAAGAAATATATTTAACCATTAAAAAAAGAAGAAGAAATATATGTTTAAAGTTGCATCGCCTCTTTTGTGATTTGTAAATTGTATTTGTACGAAATATTGTTATCGTATAATCCTGTTGATCAAGATTGCGTTCCTCCGTACGACGTCGCTTTACTCCCTGAAAACACAAACGTGAGCTAGCAGGCGAGTGTGTGTCGGATACCTCCCCGATGCCTAAGTCAGCAAAAATAGACAAATAGACAAAAGCTCTGTGTATTCAAGAATCAAAGTTGTGTTACCTCTCCATAGGTGATGTTGTGAGCCTTTATAGGTTCCGCGTGGCACAATCCTAGTAGGACTCTTTACTCCTCCATGTAGAGTCCTCCTAGGAATCACATTCCTGAAAGATAATGCTTATCCTTCTACACCCCCCTCACTGCTTAAACCAAGTGAGATGGTTTTTCCATGGTCGGATTCCAATATAACCAAGGTAAGCATGGTTATGCTAAGCCGCAGAGTAGACCGAGCTCCTACTAGCTCGGTTCTTCCTTTCACTGCATGTACCTTGGTTTGACATATTCCAACTGGGTTGTCTGAGACCATGCTAACCACGCCGAGCTAGGACCGAACTAACCCATAGCATGGTTCTGAGAAAAGCTCAACATTCCAGCTCAAGATGGTTCGACCAAACTAACTGTTACCGCGCCGACCGTGGTGACCGAACTAACCACCAAGCTCTTTCGGACCGGGCTAACTGCAGAGCTTTGTTTAGACCGAGCTAACACTTGCTAGGTCCCTTCCTCACTTGGACCGAGCTAACACTTGGACTGTGGCCCACTTTACTAAGCCCTTTTCACCTTGGCCCATAGAACGGCCCATTATCCAGCTCGGCCCAATTTATATATAAATTACCCTCTCAATTGCCCCTTAATTCCATCTGCGCAGCATGATAGGGATTACCTGTTACCAGCCGAGCTAAAAGCTCTAGCTTTTCAACCGAGCTAAAAAATCTTAGCTTTCCAATCAAGCTAAATTCACACCGGGCTCCATCTGTCTGGTCAAAACGTCTCTTCAGTCGCTGTAACTGAATCGATTTCTATTCCATGGACACGTGGCAAACTCTCATTGGCCACATGTAGCTGTCACGCCGTCTTCGTACCTCATGCTTTTTGAACAGTCTTGCTATTTCTTTCTCTCTTTCCACAAAACCAATACCCTTTGTTTTTTGAATCATTCACACCCACTATTCATCTTCTTCTCTCTGAGTCTTCATTTCTCCCAAGCACAGTGCTTGCATAAACTTGTGTTCTTGCTGAGATTGCTTCCATCCTCAGTCCCTTCACCTCGAACTGGTATGTAACTTACAACTGTTTCCTTTCTGTTGATTTCGTTCTTGTTTTGTACAACACAGTATGTATATTTGTACGTTTTTCAAAGCACATTCCATTTTTGCATCCTTTTTTTTGAAAAACTTACGTAATAGAACCATTGCACTTAAGAACAACCTGTAGAACGATGTATTTGATCCAAAATCATACTCCAACCGGACTAGGAAACAGTTCGTATTAGTTGCGAACCTAGCCACACTAAACAACCGAACTAAAACTTTACACCATTCTTGTAATTTCAACAAGTCTTAGTACGGTCTGCTTTAACTTAGCCTTTTAACTTAGCCGAGCTAGGGAACCGAACTAGGTTTGCGCAATACTGTGCTAGAAAGTCTCAACCACCGACCGAGCTATAACTTGGGGCTAAACCAACTCTCTTAGTCAAAACCGGACTAAGAATGCTGCCCCAAATGCTTCAACCGGGCTAAAGTCCCTTGCTCAAATCGGGCTAAGAATGGATAGTACCCCACGTAGCCGAGCTAGGACTTCATTTATCTTGCCTTTGTTTCTTTTAGCACGGTCCATCGATCTGTGCTTAACACCTTTCTCTTTTCACTTTGCAGACTTAGGTTGCCAGGCACTCCTTTGAACGCTCGACCGAGCTACTTAGCGTCATTTCACGACCGAGCTAGTACATAGCTAATTTATACATAAGTTAAAACTTCATGGGTAAATATAGGTTTTTGGTAAACACACCAGGTGGTATGGCCGAGTTCCGAAGGGACTACCATATCCCTGATGATGTCCATCTGACTCTAGCCGAGCTAGATACCACACCTTGGGGAAACCGGAGTTTTGTTCCTTTCACCCTTCTTTTGATTGTAGAAACCGACCTAAGATTCCCCGTACAACCCCTTCTTTGTGAATTCCTCAGACAAACCAACCTTTGCCCTACCCAGCTTTCCACCAATTCTTACCGCATAATAAACGGCATAGCCGAGCTAAACCGCCAGGCTGGCCTTAATCTCGGTCTAGCCGAGCTCTTCCATCAATACTCCATAGGATCAGTCGAAGATGGCTGGGTTTACTACTTAAGAATAAGGCGCCGGCATGAAAAGATAATAAAAGATACCCCAGATAAAGATGTGAATGACGATGATTTCTTCTCGGTATCTGGGAATTTTGAGGACCAACAAGCCTAGATCCCGAGTGACAGAATAAATTAGAATAAGGGTGTAGCCGGTAGGATTACCTCGGTCCGAATCCATGCTTTTCTTTACTTTGGCTTTCTTTATCCTGAACCGTACTAACTGTTACCCTTCTTCATGCAGATTTGAACTTTCTCAAGTCCCAGTACAACTATCCTAACTTGAATACACTGCGCGCCGCACTACGATATCCCGAACGGAGCTGGGCTAAGCTACTCAATTTTGAACCGACATACCGATATAGTAGCAAACGAAAGACCAAGGTAACTGACTTTTTGTTAGAGGCCTCTCCGGAACCGGACCCAAACTTGCCTCAAATCAATCTCATCCCACTAATTGTCGAACAAGAAATGGCCAAGAAGAGAGCCGTGCGAGCCCTTCTCACCGAAACAAACCAAACCGAGGTACCACCAGCCGGTCAAACTCAAGAGGCTGTGGTAGCCCTGCCAACCCACCAGCCTTCAACATCTCGGGCTAGCAAGCGTGCCCGGACTAACACAACCGAGCAACGCCTAGTTGACGAGGACGAAACCGTGGTTCCTCAAACCACGCCACCAAACCCTCCACCTGAGCGCTCAGACCGAGCTAGCTCCTCAAAATGGGTACCCAAGACCATGTTTTAGAACCGTGCTATAAATGATTCAGACTCAGTGGTCACAGAAAAAGACCACCTGATGGCATTCAACCTTGCCAAAGGCGTATGCCTTCCAGCCGACATGTCACACCACGACCATCTAACCAAGCTGAAAGCAATTCGCTCGGCCACAAAGTCCATGGTGCTGGTAAGTTGCCCCTTTGCTCACCTTTCTGCTCTCAACAACTTTCTGCTCGGTTTCACTTTAAAAGTTTCTTACCATCTCCTTAAAGGCCATACACAAAAACCACGTTGCTCATAAGCGAGTTCTAGAGCTGCAAAAAACCACCATGCAGGCCATGGCCGAGGCTAATGAAAGAACAGCCGAACTAGAGGAGGCAAAAAAACAAATAGCCGAGCTGAAAATCGAGAATGGTCACCTGACCGATCTTGTTAGCTCGGCTGAAGCAGACAAGCAGAAGGTCGCGGCCGTGGTAAAAGATAAGTATATGTTTGAGCTTGCCATGCTCGAAGGAAAAAAGAATGCCGAAATAACAAAGCTTGAGAAGAAGCTGAAGGATGCAGAGGACCGTGGCTTCAAAGAAGGCGAAGCCCTGTACATTAAGCAGTGTGAAGCTACGAAGGACCTGTTCTTTAAATGCGGGTGGAGGGGTGCTGTGGTGCAGCTCGGTCATGGGCCTGAGACCGAGGTCTTCAATCCTCCTCAATATTTCATACCGAGCTCACTGGCGGAGTATGCTGCTACCACTCAGCAACAATTCTTGAAGATTCAGATGATGATGAAGAAACCGTGCCCAACGATACCCCGGTCGTCAATGATCTCGCCAACCAATCAGTTCGGCGGAGCCAACAGTGGAGGACCTGACTATCGAGCTACCAACTGAGACCGTGCTCCCGACTGAAACCGGGCTCTGAGTTGAACTAGATGCTGATCTTGACGACCTGTTTGCCTGACTTGTATTTTCTTCTTTTTGCTTTTGGCAAGAAATTGTAACCGGGCTGAAGTAACATCCTTCTGTACTTTTGATCTTTGAATGAATGCCTCTTTTGCTTCAACTGTTATTTCGGTTGACCTCTATGCTTGTACTTTACTTTCTAATTGATGTCTCTGAACGCAACATACAACATTTTTCTGGCCGAGATACTTATCTCAGTCTCAAGCTTGATATCTCTGAACATTCCAGCCAACCACTCTTCAGCCTTGATCCTTATCTCGATTGAAGAGTACTCAAAGTTAGTTTTTCCAGCCAACCACTCTTCAACCTTGATCCTTATCTCGGTTGAAGAGTACTCAAAGTAGGTTTTTCCAGCCAACCACTCTTCAGCCTAGATCCTTATCTCGGTTGAGGAGTACTAAGTGTTGGTTTTTCCAGCCAACCACTCTTCAGCCTAGATCCTTATCTCGGCTGAGAAGTACTAAGTGTTGGTTTTTCCAGCCAACTACTCTTCAGCCTTGATCCTTATCTCGGTTGAAAAGTACTCAAAGTTGGTTTTTCCAGCCAACCACTCTGCAGCCTAGATCCTTATCTCGGCTGAGGAGTACTAAGTGTTGGTTTTTCCAGCCAACCTCTAAGTTGGTGTTTCCAGCCAACCTAGAGTAAAGTGTCTGGTTATTTCGACCAAACGTCTTGCAGCCTGGATCCTTATCTCGGGCTTAGGAAGGGTGTTGGTTTTTCCAGCCAACCTCTAAGTTGGTTTTTCCAGCCAAGCTAGAGTAAAGTGTTTGGTTATTCCGACCAAACGTCCTGCAGCCTGAATCTTTATCCTGGGCTTAGGAGGGGTGTTGGTTTTTCCAGCCAACCTCTAAGTTGGTTTTTTCAACCAACCTAGAGTAAAGTGTTTGGTTATTTCGACCAAACGTCCTGCAGCCTGGATCCTTATCTTGGGCTTATGAGGGGTGTTGGTTTTTCCAGCCAACCTCTAAGTTGGTTATTCCGGCCAACCTAGAGTAAAGTGTTTTGGTTTTTCCAGCCAAACGTTCTGCAGCCTGGATCCTTATCCTGGGCTTAGGAAGAGAGTGGAGAATTGGTTATTCCGGCCAACTCTGCTTACAATGCCCCTAGCTCACTAAAATAATTTTTACAGTAGAAAACAATTGTGCTGAAAAGAAACTACTTTGTTTTATTGAAAAAAAGGAAAATTACACATACTTAAAAGAAAAGCTAAAAGTAAAATAGTTTGAGATTGACAGTGTTCCATGGTCTGGGAATGGCTTTGCTGTCCTCATCTTCCAAGTGGTATGTCCCTTTTCCTACTAATCCGACCACTTTGTAATGTCCTTCCCAATTGGGCCCTAACTTGCCATATCCGGGTACCAAGGTGTTTCCCATTACTTTGCGTAGTACCCAATCTCCGGTTTTGAATTGCCTTGGATGCACTGTCTTGTTATACTTTATGGACAATTCTTGCTGGTACGAGATAATGTGAACTAGTGCTTTTTTCTCTTCTTTCTTCTGCAAAGTCGAGTTCCAATGCTATGGCTTCTCCATTTAAGTCTGAATCAAAGTTTTCGCTTCTGATGGTGGGGAGGCCAATTTCTAGTGGGATTACTACTTCCATGCCGTAGGCTAAAGAGAATGGTGTTTCTCCGATTGATCGTCGAGGTGTGGTGCGGTAAGCCCATAAAACATGAAGAAGTTCCTCAGCCCACTTGCCTTTTGCCTTTTCTAACCTTTTCTTCAGTCCATCCAAGACGACCTTGTTTGATGCTTCCGCCTGGCCGTTTGCTTGGGGGTATGCGGGTGTAGAATTGTAGAACTCTATTTTGTACTCTTCACAAAAGCCTCTAAAGATTCTGCCATCGAACTGAGTGCCGTTGTCTGATATTAGAGCCTTTGGTATGCCGAACCGAGTGATGATATTCTGCCAGACAAACTTCTTCACGTCTTTCTCCTTTATTGATGCTAGTGCTTCTGCCTCCACCCACTTTGTGAAGTAGTCTGTTGCTGCAAGGAAGAACTTTTTGTTGCCGGGTGCTGTTGGAAGTGGTCCTACTATGTCCAAGCCCCACATTGCGAAGGGTCATGGGCTTGTTAGTGGTAAGAGTTCTCTAGCAGGCTGATGTATTTGGTGTGCGAACTTCTAACATTTCTCGCACTTCTTCACATACTTTTCTGAATCTGCTTGCATGTAAGGCCACCAATATCCTTGCGAGATTTCCCTATATGCCAATGATCTTCCCCCTTGGTGGCTTTCACATACACCTTCGTGTATCTCGAACAAGAATGCTTCAACTTTGCTTGGATGAACACATTTTAGGTAGGGTCCTGTGAACGATTTCTTGTACAAGGCCATTGATGGGGAGAGCCAAAATCGCTGCGACTTTGCTCTGATTTTGT
Organism: Camellia japonica; assembly: GCA_030407325.1. NCBI lineage: Eukaryota > Viridiplantae > Streptophyta > Magnoliopsida > Ericales > Theaceae > Camellia > Camellia japonica. The sequence goes on from JAPPVO010000031.1 coordinate 29,295,017, forward strand.
TGGCTTCTTTCTTTTCTTCCGGTAAGACGCCGTCTTTTAAGAATAGTATGATGGGATCCATCCATGAAGGGCCTAGTTCGGCGCAACATACCTCTTCTGCTTCAGGTTCTTCAATGCTTGGTCTCGGTAAGTAGTCAATCAGCAACGGATGAGGGATGGATGTATCTGCCATTGAAGCAAAGCCTGCTAGTTCGTCTGCTCTGCTGTTTTCCTCCCTACCGATCTGTTCTATCCGCACTACTTCAAATTTCTTGATCTCTTTTCTGACTAAGTCTTGGTACTTAGCCATCCTGTCATCTTTTTCCTCGTAGTCGCCTGAAATTTGGTTTACCACCAGCTGTGAGTCACTGTAAACCATTAGCTCAGTGGCCTTCATGTAGGATGCTGATTTTAAGCCTGCTAGAAGCGCTTCGTACTCCGCTTCGTTGTTTAATGCTGGGAAGCCAAGGTTGACTGCTTGCTCCACTACTAGGCCGTCTGGTGAGACGAGGACTATGCCAAGTCCTGCTCCATGCCTGTTGGATGCTCCATCCACAAAGAGCTTCCACATCTCTCCGACGAACAACTTCCGGCAAGTGGAGGGATCAGATGATGTCTTGGGGTCATGAGTGTTGCTGGTGTTTTCTTCATGGTCCATGCTTGCTGTTTGCCCCTCATTATCTGATTGTACCAAGTCTTTATTTGTTGGTGAGTCTTGGCTTGGTGTAGCATGGTTTGCTTCTTCCTCTCCCATTTTACTCTGGTCTGTCTTGCGACCTGACTGGGTAACCTATACCTGGGGTTGCGTTATTCCGGCGTCAACTTCCATCCCTAGTTCGGTTGTTTCAGTCAGGTCGACTGGGCAGATATGATGACTTCCTGGGGTGAATTCTGCGACAAAGTCTGCCAAAGCTTGAGCCTTTATCGCGGTTCTGGGTTGAAACTTGATGTCGAATTGTCCCAACTCTACTGCCCACTTCAAGATTCGCCCAGAAAAGTTTGCCCTCTCAAACAAAACTTTTAATGGAAAAGCTGTGAGGACGACTATGGTGTGGGCGTGAAAGTAGTGTGACAACTTTCTTGAGGCCATCATCAAGGCTAAGGCCAGTTTTTTCAGTGGTAGGTACCTTGTTTCGGCGCCCAGTAATGTCTTGCTGACATAGAAGATGGGCAGATGTTGGATTCCTTTCGTACGGACCAACACTGCGCTGATTGCGTGCTGCGAAACTGCCAGGTACAGGAAGAGTTCTTCTCCAGGTATTGGGGTTACAAGCAGTGGTGGAGAAGACATGTATTCTTTCAAGCTTTGTAGAGCGTGGTCGCATTCTTCGTCCCATTCAAACTTGGCCTTTAATGCTTGAAAGAATGGTCGACATCTGTCTGACGACCGACTTATGAACCGGTTGAGTGCAGCTACCATGCCGGTGAGATGCTGCACTTCTTTTACTTAGTTGGGCCTCTCCAGATCCTGAATTGCTTTGATCTGAGAGGGGTCTGCTTCTATACCCTGGTTGGTCACTAGGAAGCCTAGGAATTTTCCAGATCCTACTCCGAACGCACACTTGGACGCATTGAGGTGCAACTTGTGCTTCTTCAGGATTTGAAACATCTCACCTAGGTCCTTGAGATGGTCATTCTCATCCTTGCTCTTGACCACCATGTCGTCAATGTAAGCCTCCATTGTTCTGCCTAACAATGGTTCAAACATCTTGGTGACCATCCGTTGGAATGTTGCCCCTGCGTTCTTTAGGCCAAAGGGCATGACCTTGTAGCAGTACAGTCCTCTCGGCGTCGTAAAGGACGTGACCTCCTGGTCTGGTTCAAACATAGCGATCTGATGGCAGCCTCTGTACGCATCAAGAAAGCTAAGTCGGTTGTGTCCTGCCGTTAGGTCTACCAGTTGGTCTATCCGTGGTAGGGAGAAGCTATCCTTTGGGCATGCTTTGTTGACTGTTTTGTAGTCTACGCAGACACGCCATTTTCCATTCTTCTTTGGCACCACCACGGTATTGGAGATCTATCTTGGGTAGTGCACCTCTCTGATAGCTCCTGCCTCCGACAGGTTTCCCACTTCTTCCGCCACTATCTCGGCGTGGTGGAGTGCCGATCTGCGAGTGCGCTGAATGATTGGTCTGGCGGATGGGTGGACGTTCAATTGGTGACAGATGAAGCTTGGGTCAATGCCTGGCATATCATACGGTGTCCAGGCAAACACTTTGATGTTAGAGGTCAAGAATTCCATGACCTCTATTCTCTCAATGCTGGACATAGATGAACCAAGCAAAAAGAACTTATCTGGGTTCTTTTCATCTATTCTTACCTGTACCAAGTCTTCCACCGTCTTCTGTTCAGCAACTTTGCCCACATCCGCGAACAATTCATTGCTCTCAGGTACTTCCACCATCTGGACATATCCCTTGGCAGCGCGGCTGCCATTTACTGTGACGAAGCATTGCTTGGACATGACCTGGTCTCCAAAGACCTCTTCAATTACCCCGGCTTCGTTGGGGAACCGCATTACTTGATGGTAGGATGACGCTACCGATCGCATGGCATGTAGCCATGTTCTTCCCAAGATTATATTGTAAGTGGAATGGACTTTCAACACCCAGAATTCCACTTGTTTCGTCACGCTTCCCGCTCTGACTGGAAGGATTATCTTGTCCACTGGCCACTCTGGCATTGAGTTGAATCCAATTAGGGGAGATACGGCTGGTGCCAAGTCTTTGTCCTCCAATTTCAATTGTTTGAAGGTGTCGTAGTACATTATCTCACATGAGCTCCCTTGGTCTATCAAAATCCGCTTGATGTCGTAATCCTTGATGCGAAGAGTGACGACTAGTGCATCATTGTGAGGGCAATATATCCTTGCCAAGTCTCTATCTGAAAAAGACATGACGTTCGTGGCTTCTGTTTTCCCCTTTTTGATGGTAGGTTGGGTACTTAGTACCTCCCTTAAGTGCTTAGCCTTTTTGATCATGCCTCTGAGCTCACATACGCGCTCAGGTTCGAATACCCCATGGATTACGTTGATCACGCCTTGAGGTGGGGCGTCGATTGGCATTCCGTTCGGGTTGTTGTGGTCTTTGGGGGCTGGCTGCGTCCCTCATTCTATGTACTTGTCCAGATGACCGGCTGCTACCAAATCCTCCAGATGCTGTCTCAATGGTGTGCAATTTTCAGTGCGGTGCCCCTTTTCCTTATGGAAGGTGCACCGCGATGTTTCGTCGTAGTCCTTCTGTGCTTCTCCCAGTTTAGCTGGCCATCTAACGAAAGGTTCATCGCGTATCTCGCTTAGAATCCGATAGATCGGTTTTTTGAACACCGTGGTAATGGCAGTGCGGACTCTCAACCATCTTTTATCCTGGTCCTCTCCATTGTCTCGCCTGCCTCGCCCGTTCCTGTTTGGACGTTCTACCGCGTTGACCTTTGCCGAGGCCTTTTTCTCCAGTATTGCGGTCGTGCCAGATTTTGTTTTAGCACGGGCGCCATCCTCTTCTACCCGAATGTGCTGGTACACTCTCTCCATCAAGGCTTCCATGGTGAGGGGTGGCGTCATGGTAATTGAGTCCCTTAGCCTGTTTCCGACTGGAAGACCTCTTTTGTACTGTGCAATGGCGGGATTGGTGGGGCAGTCCCCAATCTGGTTGAAGGTCTCCCAGTAGCGACTGTTGTAGGACCTCAATGTCTCCTTCTCACCCATGTCGATGGAGAGTAGCTGATCGATCTCCACCGGGGTTTTGGTGTTCGTTCTGAACCTTGTTACGAACGCCTCTGCCAACTGTGCCCAGGAGGTTATGCTGCCTTCTGGAAGTTTTTCGAACCAAGTCAAGCCTAGGTCACCAAGGCTGGATGGGAATAGGATGCACATCAAGGCCTCGTTTAGCCGATATACCGCCATAACCTGGCGGAAGTGGCTTAGGTGCATGTAGGGGTCTGTCTTCCCCTCATATGTGGTGAATTTGGGCTGAAGGAAGCCTGAAGGTAGGGGAACGTTCTCAATTGCCTGAATGAACGGCGAGGTCTGCAGCCTCGCTAATGCTTTTTCTGTTGGTTCGTAGGCAAGACGCGGTATTGGCATTCCAACCTCGATGCTTCCATGCGTCCGAGGAGCCAACCGCTGGAGGGCAGAAACTTTGCGAGGGTCACGCGCCCTAGTATCCTCCTTCCATCATGCCCTTTCTTCCAGCATGGTTCGTAAGTCGAACGATCTAGGCAACTCCATCTGCCTGGACGCTGTCTGGTGCGTGCGCGAGGGCCGATAGGTGCTTCCCTCAGTATATGACCTCTCAGTCCTCGTTCTCTCAGACCTGGAGCAACGAGTCCTGGAGGTTCTGGATTGAGTATCGCCTGTCCTGAGGCTTCTACTCTCTGCTTATGATGGTGTGGTATACCTACCACGATCTTCTGAGTGGCGAGGGGGCGTTTTGATTTTGCGCCCCTCTCCTATCGCCAGCCCTTTTCCTTTGATCTGGTGTTTCATAGACTCCATGTCCGCCGCCATCTGTCGTATTAATTCGTCCTGCTCCTTCAGGCGGTCCTCCAGAACTTGAGGATCAATCATTCACCTCTGTCTCTCAGGACTTTGTGAACGAGAGCGACGGGGGCTGTTAGTCCGCTTCCCCCTTGCATCCCTCCTGGGGTTCTGTCGTTGGGGCTCCAAGTCCGCCATGGGAGGGATAGGAGGCAAACCTTCGCGCCTCCCACCTCCTTCTGGGGTTTGTCCGTCAATGGTAGACTGCGGCAAATCTTCGTTGTGTGCCATTGCTTCTGACTAGCAAGGATAACTTGATCAAGAGGTTTTGTTCTTGTCTAATATTCCCACAGACGGCGCCAATTGTACGAGCATGAAATATTGTTCTCGTATAATCCTGTTGATCAAGATTGCGTTCCTCCGTACAACGTCGCTTTACTCCCTGAAAACACAAACGTGAGCTAGCCGGCGGGTGTGTGTTGGATACCTCTCCGATGCCTAAGTCAGCAAAAATAGACAAATAGACAAAAACTCTGTGTATTCAAGAATCAAAGTTGTGTTACCTCTCCATAGGTGATGTTGTAAGCTTTTATAGGTTCCGCGTGGCACAATCCTAGTAGGACTCTTACTCCTCCATGTAGAGTCCTTCTAGGAATCATATTCCTGAAATATAATGCTTATCCTTCTACACCCCCCTCACTGCTTAAACCAAGTGAGATGGTTTTACCATGGTCGGATTCCAATATAACCGAGGTAAGCATGGCTATGCTAAGCCGCAGAGTAGACCGAGCTCCTACTAGCTCGGTTCTTCCTTTCACTGCGTGTACCTCGGTTTGACATATTCCAACTGGGTTGTCTGAGACCATGCTAAGCACGCCGAGCTAGGACCGAACTAACCCATAGCATGGTTCTAAGAAAAGCTCAACATTCCAGCTCAAGATGGTTCGACCGAACTAACTGTTACCGCGCCGACCGTGGTGACCGAACTAACCACCAAGCTTTTTCGGACCGGGTTAACTGCAGAGCTCTGTTTAGACCGATCTAACACTTGCTAGGTTCCTTCCTCACTTGGACCGAGCTAACACTTGGACTGTGGCCCACTTTACTAAGCCCTTTTCACCTTGGCCCATAGAACGACCCATTATCCAGCTCGGCCCAATTTATATATAAATTACCCTCTTAGTATTATAAACTAGTGCATTGACTTCCGATCCTGGACAGATAGGTGATGGATGAAAGAAACAAAAATAGAAAATGCTATAGGTCATTAATTTTTCAACCAAATAAATAATTAAATTTCTCACATGAGTGTAGTCTGTGTGAGACATTTAATCATTTATTTGTTAGATATTTGGTATCTCTAGTATTATCCAAGAAAAATTGTGCTTCATAAAATGGAAAGCATGATTACAGCCAGAAACAATATCTCCTTATATTTTTCAATCATCCAACCCAAATTTATGAGTCCCACCCTTCTACCAATTATAATATTATTGAAGTACTATGTGACGGTATCCAAGACCAACCAATAACTTCTCGTAAAAAAAAAAAAAAAAAAAATTAATGTATATGATTTTGAAAAGACTAATGTTATATGCACTAATTAGTATACTAACCAGTGTATCAATTAATGATGTAGCATAATTTAAGATATTTTTAGTATTTGTAATTTGTATAATGAATGAGGTTAATAATAATGTCATAACTAGTGTTAATACACTAATTGGTACATTTAGTACCATTTTTTTAAAAATAAGAAGTTGTTGTACCTCATTAGGAAAGTAATAAATGTAGTATATAATTTTTAAAAGAATAAAATTATATACATAAATTATTTTATTATTATTATTATTTTTAAAAAAAACACACTCTTATCAATAAATAGTGTACAACCCAACTAGGGAATTATACAACTCAACTAGTGAATTATATAATTTTCATCCAACGAAAAGCTATGTTATTCATTAATTTTTCGAAAATAAATAGAAGTAGAAATTATTACATGGGTAAAGGTGGTCATGTGACTAGGTACTAGGGGTGGTTATGGTTTGATTTTGGAAGGTTTGTGGATTGATTTGGATCTGTTCGCATGTATGCGGTTTGGAGAAAATTCAACCCGCAATCACCCACAGTGCAGGTTGCGATTGTGCGGATAAGATTCGTAGATGTGCAGCCAGCTGCGGACGGTTTGTAGATTAGACTTTTTTCTTTAAAAATTTATTTTGGAGCATATCTTTCCCATTTTGTAAATATTTATTTTGGGTCATTTTCCCTTCCATTTTCTAAGATGCTCCAACATTAATAATTAATTAATTACAACTTATAAAATTAAAAATATAACAAAATCAATTCCTAACACAAACAAATCATTCAAACTCCTAAACTTTTAAATCAAATTATAAACTAACACAAGCACATATTTCAAAATCCTAAATTAGATCATCAATCTCATTCACTATCTACTACCCAGCAATACAATTAAAGTAAAATTATTCAAAATTCTAAGCTTACCTAAAAGTAATTATTCATTAAATTTTACATTTATTCAAAATGCAATAATAAAATAACAATGGTTTAGGTTTTTTTTTAAAAAAAAATCCAAGTGCAGGCGAGTTCTTGCTGGTGCAGATTAAACCCGCAACCCGCAATCATGTCATATTCCAAACCGCATCCGTCCGCATTATGTCTGTGAAACTGCCTATTTGTATGCGGATCAGTTCGGATTGAACATGTTGGACGGTTCGAATAACCCTATACCCAGCCCTACTATATACACATCTAATGAGATCATATTGATTACGTTTGGTTTAGTTTTAAAACATGATTTGGATAAAAAAATAAAAAAATAAAAATTGTTGGGTTAACAAAATTTTAAAATACAACTTAAAACTCAATTTTCTCTCTCTTCTCTCGTTCTCTTTTCTTTTTTATAATTTATAAATCAATCAATTATTTTTTCTCTCTCCTCTCTTATTCTCTCACAGTCTATACATCAATCAATAAGATATTCTCTCACACTCATCTATTTAATGAAAAAAAAATTAAAAAAAATTTAAATCATCCCAAAACTATTTTCAAAACTTATAACCAAACAAATTTTCAATTTTCAAAACTCTTTTTAACAACTTATCTTTTAAAATATAATTCAAAACTCATTCCACCACTTTCTTATTTTTAGTACTACGTAATTCTTAAAATCCTTGTTATTAATTAGACATAGAGACCTGATTGAGACCCCACCACCTCTACCATCCTCCACACACAGGTGGAGATTGATGATTGGAGAAGAAGAAGAAAAAAATAAATAAATTTGACCAATCAGAACCCATTAGGGGTCTTGGGGGTCACTCCCCGTGAGGGTCCGGATCATTTTTCTTAGACATATCATTAACTCAAAATTCTTGAAAAACGAAATAACTACTCGAATAGAAGAGAAAGGTGTAGGCGCCCACTGTCTCCATTCTGAGTGCCGTTTTGGGAACCTTCCCAAAACGCAACGTTCTTGATCAATGTTGATTAACGCTGGAAGAGTTGAAAACGCTGAACCACCATTTGGGAAGAGTTGAAAAAGCAACACCCAAATTTACCAAATTACCCTCTAAAACATTTTAATTAATTAATTCAAAAATCAAAAGTAAGGATATTTTGGTCATTTTGGAGTGATGTGACATTTTAAAAAAATATTAAATCAAAAAACAAAAAAGCTAGCTTTTTACCAACTTCCCAAATCACTTCTAAAAAAGTCAAAAAGCTTGGTAAAAAGCCAAAAGCCAGCTTTTTACTAACTTCCCAAAACACCCCTGATTTTGAAACTAGTTTGTTAAAAAAAATCCAGTAATGCTATTAATACTAATTATTATACTAACTAAAACACCAATTATATATAATATTAGGTAAAACTATATTAAGTAGCAAAATCTCCATGAATATTTTGTGTCTTAATTAATATATTAATTGATACACTAATTACGATTAACAACCAATATTGAAAAAGAATAATACTATATGCACTAATTAGTCTACTCACTAATATACTAATTGATGATGTGACATAATTTAAGAGGTTTTGGGTATTTATAATGTCATTAATGAGTGGGGTCAATAATAATGTCATAACTAGTGTTGGTACATTAGTTAGAACACTAATTAGTACATGTAGCACCACCGATTGGAAAAAGATCATTGTTAACTGTACAACTGTTTTCCTAAAAAAAAAATACACATAAATATCATGAATAATGTTATATACATTAATTGATATACTAATTAGTGTATTAACAGATGATGTGATATAATTTTTAACATTTTAAATATTTATAATTTATATAATAAGTGTGATAAGTAAAAATATTATAATATATATTAATACATTAATTAATATACTAAATGGGACATATAGCATCACCGAAATATCATAGGCGCACGGTTTTTCAAAGATGGGATCACAACCGGGTCGTTTTAAACTATTGCACGCCGCATAAGTAAATTACTCACTTTGCCCCTTACGCGGCTCTCAAACATTGAATGGGAGTTGTAGTCATTGTGCCTGTTTGGTGCAGTTTAAAAGCTGTTTATTTTAGTTTTTAGTTTAATTTAAGTTATTTTAATATAGAATAATGTGCAGGACCCCCTTTTTAGGACCCCCTTTGGACCCCCTCTTGATTTGATTGGTCACATTTTTCTTCTTTTCTCTTTTTTTTTCTTTTCCCTCCAATCACCACCCGCCATGTGTCAAAGGGGGGTGGTGGGGGTGGTGATTTGAGGGGGTGCCAATCACCACTGTTTAATATATTTGGTTTAACTTATAACTTATAGCTTTTTTGAAGTCAGAAATCAACTTATTCTTTAAGTGGGGCAGGAGATGCTTAATTTATAAGTCAGAAATCAACTTATGTTCATAGTTATTAGCTATAAGCTGTTTAGGCATAAGCTACAAGCACTTTTTCACAGCTCTACCAAACAGGGCCATTGTTGTGCAACTTGTACAGCAATAATTGTTGTGTAACTGGTGGAAATTATTTTAAATTTTATTTTGATAATTTAAATTATTTAATTTTTAAATGGTATTGAGTAAGATATTTTTATAAAAAATCAAATAAATCGAATATAGATAGATTTTTCATCAATTTATATTTGTATTCAGTTTAATACTTATATATTTATTTTTTTATATATACAAATGCAAGTTGATAAAGGGCCTATCGATATCTAATTAATTTGATTTTTGACAGATATGTTATACTTGATATTTTTTAAAAAATTGTAAAATTCGAATCATTAAAATGAAGTCCAAAATAATTTTAATGAACCGTACAACAATCACTATTGTGCAAGCTGCTCATCAATGACTCTTGATCCCATTGAACAGAATAATTATTCTATTTGCAGAGAATTTCATGTTGGTGGTTTATCCAATTAATGGTAGGAGTTAAGAATTATATGGTGTTAAAAAGAAGAAAATTATGAAAAAATGACATGAACTCATTGGATGATCATGTGGCTATGTGGTTTTCCACGGTTTTCTACACACTCTTCCTAACCGTAAGATAATTTCAACATTCAACTCGTAATAATTTGTTCACTCCAAATAAAATTTAAGAGCTGGTTTGAGAATTGATTTTTTTAAGTGAATTTTTTAAAATCTTTTTAGATAAGGATATATAATTAAAAAAAAAAGTTTGATTTGATCATTTATAGTGATTTTTATTTTTATTTTTTTGTTAAAAACTAACTAGTCAAACTGGCTTAAGTGTGTGAACAAATTTTATACTACTCATTTTTTGAATTAAATAATTAATTTGAAAAAATCATTTTAGAAAATTTGAACTCTTATTTAATTATATGTATTGGAATATTCCTCTGTACCATTTAATTTTTGATTCTTAATATTTTTTCAAACATAACATTACAAAAATAAATCTTACCATTTTAATTAATAAAAATTAAATTAAGACATGTCATCTTTTTCTCTCAAGAACAATAATTTTTTTATTCAACGACAAAGATTGCACACAAATAAGGTACTCATATAGAAATAAAAAATACATACAAAAAATTTGTATTCGAGATTAGATGTGTATCTTTCAATATGTTTATTTACAAAATAATATTACTACATCACTTTTGTAATGATAATGACATTTTAAAAATAAATTCATTACATTTGTTTCTATAACATTACTATACCTATAATAGATAGTAATAGAGGGAATTACTTGCCCGTTGAAGATGGAGAAAATAATTACATATGGTCGGAGTACAATTTTTTATATGAAATTAATTTTAAAAAAACAGAAAAAGAAAAAAGAAGTTAAACTCCACCTTCTTATAATTATTTTTGGCCTTTTAGGCTGAATAGTAATAAAGGAATTGTAAATAACTGAGATTAGTGAAAAAATAATTTTTTTGACCATTCCACTGACTCACATAATGCATACAATAGATTTTCACCACCCTAAAATACATTTGATTTAGAATTTTCAAAAATAGTTTTTAATTTATATTTTTATATTTTTAATATTTCTTTAAATTTTTGATCAATTCTTTTTACTTTTTATATTCACTTAATCTTGATATACTTAAAAAGCATAAAATTTATACAATTTTTTTCTTAAAAATTAATTGAATACAACAAAATATGAAAAAGTACTAACTTTATATATATATATATATATATATTTGTATTTTTTGTATTTGGTAATTTTTTTAAAAAAAATTAACAAATATTATACTTTTAAATGTATTTAGATTAAATGAATCTAAATATAAAAATTTGCATAAAATATTTTTTAAAAAAGCCACTAAAAAAACAAGAGAAGAAAATAAAATTGAGTTAAACCAGAGTGATATTGTTTTCACTATTTCACCTATTTATAATTTTCTATTCCCCATATATATGAGAAATTCTATGGTACTGTTGGCTTTTTTGGCTTTCGAATGTTATTATTCTAATTGCGAGCGTGCCAGCAAGAATCAATCAGTCCTTACAGAGAATTAATTACCAACCAATTATCAGACGATTGTGTTTTAATTCTTTCAGCCTCAATGAAGAGGACTTTTACTGGTGGTTTGATTTAGGAAAATTTAAGTAATACAACAATTAAATGAAGAACAGATGAAGTATTTTATAAAAATGAAAAACTTATAATGATCCAAACTCAGCCTCGTAGAGGTTTACAGCAACAATCTACTTGAAACTACTCCTATGAACGAAGTGCAATGCAGGAATTTAAAGTACAGGAAATGTAAGACTAGAAATGTAAAACTGGAAAAGAAAATAAGTATAAAAGACTGGTTTTTTGGATTTGAGTTTGGGGGGCTTTTTCTGGGGCCTTCTCTGCTATTTATACTGCTCAATGATGACCATCGAACTGCACTTCTAACTGTCGAACTGCTCCTCCATGATCGCTGATCATGTTCCCTTAAGATTAGCTCCATTACGCCCTTACTTGCAGTTAGGCTTCCCTCCTAAATTTGAATTTGAAATGTGAGTAACCGTTGAAGCCACATCACCTTGCATCTCTTTGTTGATCCACTGCTACTCAGATCTCGTAATAACCAATACTAACTGCCACGTGTACGATCAGGATCGAAGACTTGAATAGTCTTCCTATATTATCCTTAGTTTGCCACGCGTCGAATTATAATTGGCTTGTACAAAATATATAGCCAACATTACCCCCCGCACTAATATACCCAATACTTGGTGATATTAGTGGATCAAGGTCCTTTTCCCACGTCTTAGAATGTGCATGGGTTTTGCATTCTCCCAGAAATGCAACTGTCATCCATCATCTGCATTAAACTCTCCTTCAATCTTTTGAACACCCCCACCACCTTAGTAATCGAACAGACTGATACATTTTCTATGGCCGAATCAATTTTCCCCTCCATTGATCGAGTACACGAAGAGTCATATGATGATACGTTCTTCCTTCGAAAGAACCTCCATGCATTAATTAACCACTTTTACCCACCTTTCTATATTCAGGTCATGGATGCTTTTGCAAATTATCAACCCTTGGACTTCGCACATATTGCCCTTAATCCTTCGATTCAGAAACTTACAACTATGGACATGGGAAGTTCTTCTTCTGATTCACCCTTGGACTACAAACAAACTGCTCTCAACCCTTTGATTCAGAAAGTTGCAAATATGGACATGGGAAGTTCTTCTTCACAACCCTCTGCATGGATAAGGCTGCAATTTCTTCCTCTTCTGGGGCTTCTGATTGGACAAGCTGGTCAAAACCTGAGGCCCGTGATTTGAGGGAACGAATCAACCATCACTTTGTCGAGTTTACTGACCCTTTAGAGTTCCCTTCTTATGCGTGAAGCTCGGTGGTCTATCCTTACGTGCCCATTGACCATCGACGCAGTTTGGAGGAGAATCTGCTCGTGGCATGGTATACATCCTCCATGCCTAAAAAGATAGTGCACGCCGCCCGACGCCTAGAAGAGGTACAAGGGTACAATCCATCATTCTTAGCCCGAAAAGCGAAGATTTGTTCTTCTGACTGGCTCGATTATATTAATGCCCTTGTTCCTTCTGCCCTTGCTCCATCTCTTGAAATAGAAGCATCCACACCTTTTCCTCTGCCAAATCCTTGCTGGACAGAGAGACTGAGGCTTGCCCTCTCCGCAGATAAGGTCTTTCCACCTTACAAGCCTCTACCTTCCCCTAATCCAGCTGAGCGGAAGCAAGCTCAACTTCTGCTCGCAGCTTTCTCTCACTTGCCCTTCAATGTTCTTGAGGACGAAGTCTCTCTCAAGAACCTTCGATGGGCTTGTGATATTCTGACTCGGGGTCATGTCCTCAATCCCCTCGCCCAAGCAGAGCTTCACATGTTTTTGGACCAACTTCCATTGTTTCTCCACTGGCATCGGTCCGCTATGGCCACCACACAATCTTTAGACCAACTCTCGTCCCTTCGAGTTCATACTCAGTATGAAGCGGGGAACTTCATTAAAGAATTCGATGATTTCAAGAATAAAGATTCTGCGTACTGGGATGACTTGGATATAGACGAATTGGAACAAGGATTAAGAGAAACAGCATTCGAAATAAAGGCTGAAGAGCTCTTTTACGAAGTGAGAGCACATCAAATCATGCAGCCAATGTTAGAAGAAATAGAGGATAGAATAAAGAAAGAACAGAAATTCATTGATCATAGTTGGACTAAATTTCATGATCTTGTTATTTATTCCATTCCCTATTTTTATGAGCTTGAGTTCGTACCCAAATAGGGCCATTCAATGTAATTGCTTTTGCTTAAAAACAACTAAGACTTTTCTCTTTATTTGGCATTGTTTGATCTTGTCTCCATTTGTCTTTAAAAGAAAATTCAGGGCTTCGAACTGAACGATCTTATCCTTCGAATCTGGATTCAATTGTTTAAAATGAAACACTAAATACCAACATGAAATTTTCCAATTTATGGAATAATAGTTGACATTTTTTGCTGATTTTCATTTAAAATCAGTGCTTCGAACTCGACAGTCCTACCCCTTAAAGTTTATTTCGATCATAACCAACATATGGTCATGGTCAGTATGATCAATCAGCTTTAAATTGACCATTTTTTCCTTAGAATAACAGTCCATACTTTCAAAAATATGAAAGCTCCTTTTTAGGGCTGCACTATTTTAGTCTAGAAAGAGAATCTTTCCTAAATATATATAAACCAATTATTGGTTTTGATGTTTTGAACAGCAATTCCCATCCTTAAGGATCTCAAGTTTTGCTTCGAAGGACACTACTTTGATTGAGAAACCTAAAACAGGTCTTTAATCCCTTCGAAGTAAACGAATACTTGAGCATTCTTACATCCATAGGTATGAAATGTACTTCGAAGCTGGCTTCTTAGTTTCGAAGCCGTTTATTATTTGACTTTTGGCGCCAAAATCTGGTTTCGAAGCCAAATATTATACTTCGAAGCTGGCTTCAACGTCTGGGATGTGTTTTTCCTCCAAAAGTATCAATATTGAAGGAAGCTCTTCGTATTTGTACTTTTAGTACTTAACGATTTACGCGATATATCTTCAGACACAAAGGTTTTTAAAACCCTTTTTACTTCGTGCTCTGAAATCACTTACTCGCTCAAAACACAAACCCTTTTCCTCTTTAACCCCCTCTGCTGCTTGCTACCAATGGATTCTTCTTCTCTGAAAGTGCTTGTCGGTGATCGTATAAGCCCAACCATGGCTTTGAAAAGATGTATTGATGAAGAGATCGCCAAGTTAACAACTGATGAGTCAAGCGCCATAGACAGTCGCCTCTTCGTTTCTCGTCACAGCAACAAACAAGAATACTTCTTGGGTCCCATCTTTCGAGAGGCTCCTGCTCAACTTCCAGTTTTATACCCTCGTCCAGAGGACCATTTTCTCTCTACGAAAGAGGGCTCGACTGGGGAAATTGGAGGGTAACCCGACCTCATTGCTGCTGGCCGACATTGAGAGCTGAATAGGAAGAATGGTATGACAGAGTTGTACCTGCGCGAGAAGACGACCTGCAAGAGCTCTGCATTCTCGATGCCCTCCGTCTTTCCAGGTTTATCATTCCTGAAGACCCTTTCTTGATTCTCGCTGCTCTTTGTTTTTGGAACATGGCTTTCAATTTCTTCCAATTTCGGTGTGGTATGATGGCCCCCACCGTTCTTGATATTTGCCATCTTTTAGGACTTTCACCCCTTGGCTCTCCTTTCACTCCCGACTATCCAGACCTCCCTGTTAAGTTCTCCATTCCACCCTTAAACTCCTCTTACAGTGATTTTGTAAAGGTCGAAAACAAAAGGGTAGGTCCCGTAAGAGATAGAGAACTTTTTTCCTTCATTTTGTACTAGTTGTGCAAATTTCTCTTTTGTACCTCATCTCAGAAGATTATGCCTGAGTTCGCCCCACTTGCGAAGGCACTTGTTTTGAAAAAACATATAGCCCTGGCTCCTTATCTCTTAGGCCATGTTTATAGAGCATGTTCCCAATTTTGTGAGAAACCTCTTGATGTCAACCAAGGGGGTCCCCTTTGGGTGCTCCAACTCTGGCTCTTTGCTTACTTCACTGATTTGCATCCCAAATGTTTAAGATTCCTTGTTCAGGACCCTAGCACTTATGGGGAAAAATATGCCAGAGTTGTTCTTTATCATGCTTCCTTTGCCTACTACTTCACCTTCTTTTACCAACTTCCCATTTCTCCACCTGCTACCTTCTTCTGCCCCTTGATGCCAACAAAGGACCTGCTTGGCTTCGAACATTTTTAGCTGATAAAGAGTGCTCTACCCCATCCCATAAAAGCATGTGGGCTTCTATTTTGCTGCCGAGGGAGCTGTTCATTGGCACTTTAAACCCTCGAGCTTATAAGTGTATAGCTGAGGTGTACTGTCCTTCTCAATTTGCCAGGCAATTTGGGTTAACTCAGGGGATTCCTATTCCACTCTGCAGTCTCTCGAATGTCCATCTTACAGCCAGAGACCTGAGAATACCCAAATCAAAACTGGAAGAAACAACATTCAAACTGTTGAAAGAATCGAGGGAGTTCAAATTTGTCCCATTCCTTCCTTCTGGCCTGGCTCTGAAAAGATTTCAAAACTGGTAGACAACCAATATGGAAGTGCGCCTATCCGTACACCCTCATGACTTACTGATAGGGTTAGAAGTGCTTTCGAAGGCCAAATCAACCACAGTTGAGAACATCCCTTCTCTTTCCACAGCTGCCGAAACTGCTCTTGTAGCTTCATCCTCTCCTGCTAGAGTTACCAGAGCTGCTTTAAAAAGGGGTAAGTATTTTTCAGGTTTCCCCTTAGACTTTTTTTTTTTTTTTCCCTTTACATTCATACCTCTTGGTGCAGGGTCTTCACAAGAAGAATCTCCTAAGAGGGCTGAAACCCTAGCTACTCTCAAGGACAAACAAAAGCAGAAAAAGAAAAGGAAGCTGATACTCACTCCTGAGGAATCCGAATCCCAGATTGAAGAAGAAGAGATTGAGAAAGAACAGGAAGTACCATTACAGAGGAGAAAGAGGGAACAGATGACTGTCTTTCCTTCGATTGAAGATCCCACTCATGAGACAGCTGCTAGAGTAGTAGAAGAGGAACTTACTTCTGAGGAATCTGAATCCCAGATCAAAGAGAGAGAAGTTGAGAAGGAACAGGCAAAACTAATACATAGAAAAAAGAGAAGGAAGATGACTGTCTCTCCTTCTAATTTGGTCGAAGACCCTATTCATGAAACATCTGCTAAGGAAACAGCTGCTAAGGCAGTAGAACAAGAGCATTCTAAGGCCATCATTGTCTTTGAGAGAGCTGAGAAGAGGCGGCAACAGCAATTCTTAAGAGATGAAGCAGCTGCTGCTGATGCAATCCAAAGGGAAACTGCAAGAAGGCAACATATTGCTGAGCACTATTCCCTTCGAAGCTCTCCTATTGCTGCTATCACTTCTGAAACAAGTAATTTCTTTCATGCTTCTACTGTTCCTCCCTTATCAAATTTTTGGTATTGAAACTTGACATTACTTTACATCTCTTCTTTTGCAGCAACAACTACTGAGCCTATTCTTCCAATAAGGACTCCCTCAGTTTCAGTTGAAGTTGATCAGATGCAAAATGTGAGGACTATTCAGATAATACTCCCACTTCCTAGGCCTACATTCAATGTACCCTCCTTGAGGCCAAGCATTCATGCATCTCTTTCCTTTAGATTAAATCCGTATCTTCCTTACTTATCTTTGGATCTACCTCAACTCAGTTCTCTTTCGAGCCTTGCTCTTCCTCCTCCTCCTAAGGAAATTCCAACTACTGCTCCATCTCTGATGGTAGCTGATTCCCTTACAGAGGGTGCTAGCAGCTCTCCAACCCATGGTTTATTGCCTTTACCTACTTCCAGCCCTTCTTCCCTTGACCTATTAGTGGCTAGGACCATAGAGACTGCTGAAGATGTTCCACCATTTCTCCTATCCCTATGCAGTCCTCTGTGCCTTCCACCACTGCTCTTTCTGCACTCCTCATGTCCACGGAAGAGGTAGATATCTTCGAAGTAAGACTAGCCAGTCTCTTCGATATGCCCTCTACCTCTCCAGTAGCTAATGATGAGGCTGAGCCATTAGTTCTGGCTGATTCCTTGTTAGAAATTCTTGAGAGCTCCTCTTCCTCCAGTAGTAAGCCTTCTGCACCTCTGATGGACTTAGACAGCTGTCTGGAGTTACTAATATCTTTTTCAAGGATTCCTTTCGAGGCTCTACAAAGGCCTATAATAAGAAATGGCTTCCTTCAGTGCTGCAAAGTTGTTGAGCAATCCAGCATAACTGCCTCAAGTCATCTATCTCAGGCAGCAGCTACTATTGACTTTTACATTAACATTTGTCATGCTGCCAGGGCTGCAGAGGAGAAATTAGTGAGAGATCAGAGCTTTGTTTCCACAGTACATGCTGAAGTCTCAGGGCTAAAGGAACAACATTCTTCTGTCTCCCATTTTCGAACTCAACTACTGGAGAGGAAGACTCAACTTGAGGAGGAGTTATCTGTAGTCAACCAGGCCTTAGCCCGAACTGATACCAAGTTGCTGATCACCAACCAAGGACTGGCCGATCGAAAGCAAGAAATGACTACAGCCATTCAGTTGTTTTCATCTTTTAAAACTAGAACATCTGTTGTAAAAGAACAACTAAGGCATTGTAATGATTTCTGGGCCAATTTATGGCGGAATGTATTTAATTCTTTATAAAAAAAACAAACTCTTGTTTATCATTTGAGTATTCTTGTGTTTCTTGTACTTAGTATTTATTCTATTCCTTGTATTTCCCAAATGGTTGGAAAATAAGGCTTCAAATATCTGCCATTAATCTTTTTGGGATGTACATATCCATTCAAATTTCTCAAATGGTATGCTCCAAAAGGCAGGACTCTATGAATTTGATATGGTCCTTCCCAGTTAGGTGACCATTTGCCAAACTTATGGCTTTTAATTCCTATTGGGAGTATTGTTTTCCAAACCAAATCACCTTCATCAAAGCCAATGTGTTTGACTTTCTTATTATAATTTTTGGCTGCTTTCTTCTTTTGAAAAAGAATGCTATTTAATGCTAGAATTCTAGCTTCATCTATGCTTTCTAATTCCAAGCACATACTCTGATCGTATTACTCAGGATTTAACTGGTTTTGGCATTTTACTCTCAAGGACTTAACATTAATTTCCACAAGTAACACTGCATCATGCCCATATACTAAGGCATAAGGAGTGACTCCTGTGCTTGACCTTGGGGAAGTTTTATAAGCCCACAATACATCCAACAACAAGTTATGTCAATCCCTAGGATTGTCCTCCACAACTTTTTGTATTTCCTTTTTCAAGGACTTATTGGATGATTCAACTTGACCATTGGTTTGTGCATAATAGGGGGTAGAATTAACAAGGCTAATTCCAAACTCTGCCACAAAAGACTTTACCATTTTCCCATCAAACACAGTCCCATTATCAACAGTTATAGTCTGTGGGATACCAAATCTGTAGATTAAATCCTTAATGAATCCAATAACCTCAGTTTGGTCTACAGCCTTGTATGGCTTAGCTTCAACCCATTTAGTGAAGTAATCAGTGGCTACTAAAATGAAACAATGATGCTTCGAAGAAGGGGGGTGTATTTTCCCCATCATATCCATGGCCCATCCTCTAAATGGCCAAGGCTTTACTACTGCATGCAGGTCAGTTATGGACACATGCCTGATCGTGCCATGCTTTTGACATGCCTGGCAACCCCTTGCATATTCTATGCAGTCTTTAAGGATAATTGGCCAATAGTAGGAATGCCTTCGAAGCAACCACCTCATCTTCACACCAGGCTGATGAGCACCACAGATGCCTTCATGAATCTCACCATAGCTGTCAATGCTTCTTTTGGGCCTAAACATTCCAGCAATAAACCATCTCCCCCCCTTTTGTAAAGAGCATTACCGTATACGATGTATTACATAGATTGCAATTTAATTTTTCTGCTGGCCTTCGAGGATGGGCCAGCCAAGTACTGCATTATTGGATGCCTCCAATCTTGTTCCTGCAAGTCATCATGATTGACTTCCAGGACCACATTCCTTTTATTCAAGGGTGGTATTAATTTCTGATATGTTGTTTGGCTTATGTCTCTTTGAGTATTATCCCTCCTCTTGAAATTCGAAGTTTTCTGAGCCACATCATTAGCTCTATTATTCAAGAATTTTGGGACATGAGTTACATTTGCTATTTGAAATTAAGAAAGCAGATGTAATGCAACAACATAGTATGGCAACATGCTTATGCTTTGACATTTGAAAATCCCTTTCACTTGGTTAACCACCAATTGAGAATCTCCAAATACGTCAACTGCATGAACTTGTAGTCCAATAAGAATTTCCAATCCCACTATTAAGGCTTCATATTCAGCTGATTATTAGAACAAGTAATCATCACTCTGAAACCATGTGTGTTTCTATTCCTTGTGGTGACTTAATCACTATACCAATTCCAGTTAGGCCATTGGCTTTCGATCCATCGACCCACATTTGCCATGGCTCAACACTAGCCATGCCAAGTTCCATTATCTCTTGGCTTTCTGTTTGAGATAGATGGTCTGCCAAAAAATTGGCTAAAACTTGTCCTTTCACTGCCTTTTGGGGAACATATTCTAAATGAAATTCTGATAAGGCTAATATCCATTTGTCAATTCTTCCCCTCAACATAGGTCTAGATAACATATACTTAACCAAATCTGTGGTTGCAATTACCAAGACAGTTGTAGGCAAAAGATAGTATCTTAATTTCATTGCAGCAAAATACAATGCAAGGCACAGCTTTTCTACAACTGAGTATTTACTTTCACAAGAATTTAAAAACCTACTAAGGTAATAAACAGCTTGCTCCTTGCCTTCTTCATTGTCTTGGGTTAAGAAAGCTCCCAATGAATCTTCTGCTGTAGCTATGTACAACTTCAAGGGCTTATTACCCTTTGGTGGCATTAGCACTGGAGGGTTGGCCAAGTAGGCTTTGATACCTTCGAAAGCAATTTGATGCTCTGCTGTCCACATAAATTCCTCTTCATCTTTTAGCCTTAATAAGGAAGAAAATACTTTAGTTTTCCCTGCAGTGTTAGAAATGAATCTTCGAAGAAAATTAACCTGTCCAAGGAACTTTTGTAATTCTTTCTTACTTGATGGAGGTCTGGCTTCAATGATGGCTTTGGCTTTATTCTGGTCAATCTGTATTCCTCTCTTGTGTACTACATAGCCCAAGAAGTTTCCAGATGATACGCCAAAAGCACACTTAAGAGGATTGAGTTTCAACTTGAACTTTCTTATTCTTTCAAAGGTTGTCTCTAAGTGAAACAGATGCTCCTCCATGGATTGGGATTTAACTACATGTCATCAATATAACACTCTAGATACCCTCCAATGAGGTCATGAAAGATAGTGTTCATAGCCCTCTGATATGTAGCCCCAGCATTCTTCAGGCCAAATGGCATTTTAATCCATTCTAAGGTCCTAATATTTCTAGGACATCTGAATGCTGTCTTGTGAACATCCTCCTCTGCAATGCAGATTTGGTTATAATCAGAGTGCCCATCCATCATTGATAAAATCTGATGCCCTGTTGAACTGTCTACCAACAAGTCTACTATGGGCATAGGATATTCATCTTTCGGAGTTGCTAGATTTAAGTTTCTGAAATCAATGCATACCCTCATTTTACCATTCTTCTTAACTACAGGCACAATATTGGATAGCCATTCAACATACCTGGCTGTCCTGATAAAGCCTGCCTTGAATAGTCTAAGAATTTCTTCCTTAACTTTCTGAATCACTTCTGGACTCATTCTTCTTGGCTTTTGCTTGTATGGCTTGAAATTAGGCCTCACAGGGAGCCTATGTTCCACTAATGACCTATCCAATCCTGGTAGTTCATTATAAGACCATGTAAAACAATCTTTATATTTCTTCAGAACAACCAACAACTGGTCCCTGTCCAGAGCATTCAAACAAGCACTTATATAGGTGGGCTATTGTATAGAACCTTCCCCTAAATTTACTTCTTCTAAGGGGTCTTGTGTCTGAGAACTTACTGAAGCTTCTTCTTTGATCCCTTCTGCCTTCGAAGCAATCTTCTTGCTTTGTTCTGCTCCCAGGTTCTTTAATTCAACATCTTTACCCTCCTCTTCATAAACAAAGTTTGTCCATAAGGCTTCTTCCTCCTGTATCTCGTGGACTTTTGTTTCGATGTCCAATGCACAATATTTGTCAAGGACCAAAACTCTGGCCTGTTGTTGCTTCTGCTTACAGCCAATTATCATGGCTTCTTTCTCTTGCTCTTGTACTCTCTGGACTATTGATTTTACATCCAATATTGAGAACTTAATTAGAGCCAAAGACTTGGCTTCTTGGACTTCATTTCTTTGCCTACAACCAGGCATCATTGTCATCCTTAACGACAACCTCTTCATCAGCACTCTCTTGGACCAAGTGCTTCAGGTGTGTCACTTCCTCATCAGCCGTCACTTCGGCTGAGCCATCAGGTTTCCTCAGTATACTGAGTGGTGTCACTCCTTCAATATACAATTTGGTCTCTGTGAAGTCTGCACAGGCTATGAAGGGTTGAGGATCTGCATCAATTTCCTCTGTCTCCCCATTACCCAAAGGCATCATTATTTCTGATGCAAAGAGGAAGGCACACACTTGTTAGTATGAATCCAATCTCTACCAAGTAAAGCATTGCACTTAGCATTACTGTCGATGACGAAGAATGCTGTCATGCAGTCCCTGGTTCCCACACTTAGGTTGATAAGCAGAATTCCCTGAGCCATCTGTTTGTCTCCGGCAAAACCAGCAATGGTTGTACTGGTTGGGATTAACCTGGGGTTCCTTTTCCCTAGTTTCTTCAAGGAAGATTTCGGTAGTAAGTTCACCGCTGCCCCATTATCTACCAAGACTCGGTTCAATTGTATCCCATCGAAAAAGGCCTTGATATACAAAGGCTTGACATGCTACGTCATAGAGTTCGAGGGATATTCAAAAGGATACGAGAGGTTAATGCTCACCTCTTCTTCACTCTCATATTCAGTTTCTATTGGGGTAGCCATTCCGGAATCATCTTGCACCATACTCACTTGTGAGTCTTCACTAGAGACTGGAATTGGGTCCATATCTTGCCCCTCTTGGTTCTCATCTCCAGCTTGAAATTCATGCGGTAGTATGTGTACCATATTCATTGATACTGAGCCAAATTGGATGGCTGGCTGTGTCTGTTTCTCCTCTTGGCCACCTTGTTCGGTTACTTTAGAAGCATCCTCTATACTACTTTCTGGCACTTCCTTATTAACAAGCTCTTTCAAATGGTCTTTTCTGACTGGTTTTTCAACCAAAAATGTTTGTTCAGTCATGAAGGCTTCGAACATTTCTTCTTCAACCATTTCTTTCTTTTGGCCTAGGCCAACTTCTTTCTCTGCCTCGCTATCACTCTCCATCAATGCCTTCTCCAAACCTACCAAACTGGACTTCTCTCTGGCTTTTAGTTCAGAGTGGACTTTGGCCAACTGTTCTCTGCTACAACCCATTTTGTCTTGTGGAGTTGGTCTTGGAGAATGATCTGACCTTGGATTCTTCTTTCCTTCTATCTGGACCAATGAAGAGCTCTCTCCACTCTCTTTCAGGTCTTGCTGGTACTAAGTGTACCTATGCTGAATTTTCCTCCTTTGTGATCTAGAAATTACGGGGACCATATCAGGTTCCTTTGTTTTTGGGTGTTTAAGCAAAACCCAATTGTTTGGAGCCACCAAAGGAGGCTTGACCATCCTGCCTTGGTTTCCAATTACATCTCTTTGGGTAAATACTTCCCTAAGCTTGTTCTGCATCACAAACCAATTTGGGACCCCAGGTACCCATGAACTTACTGACCCGGCTGTCGAACTGCTTCTTTCTTCCTTCGAAGTCACCTTCGAAGCTGGCTGTGAAGGCCACTATTTGGCCCTGACTTCACGCTTTGGGCCTAACTCAGGCCTTTGATGAAGGTATCCACTTTCTGTCCTGCGTGAGGCTGGTCTAGGGGGCCAATCTCTGGCTTTGATCCCATGAACTGAACCTCTCTCCAGTCTCCTCTCAGAATGACTGCTCTCCATTCTGTAATAATTAGGTGGCCTGGACTCATATAAAGGCCTCTTGCCTTTGGAATGCATTCTATCAACTGTTGGTTCAACCGTCAATGGTTGCTGCCTAACACCAGATGGATATGGCCTTTTATTGTAAGCATTGGTTGGTTTAGAACGTCTTTGCACATCCCTGTAATATTGTTTCCCATCAATTGGAAACCCTTTCAACCATTTGTAGCTCAGTCTGCACCTGAGACACATCCTCTGCATTACAGCTGCTTCTAAGGAGTCGTTATCCAGTGCTTCTTCATCAAAGTCTTCCCTCTGGTGTGAGAAATCTTGTCCAATAGCTGGCGGATTTCCAGTGTCTTTCTTGATAATTGTCTAGTTGGCGACATGCATCTGCACGTTGACTTCTTCCAATTCTTTCAATGACAAGTTCTGAAAGTCTGGCATAATGACATTGGTTGCCACCTCTCCAATTTCTGGAAATGGATTACTGTCGATCCCCATAACCTTTTCTGTTTTGGCTGGGAATTTCAAACTTCCTTTCCGAATTTGTTCTTGGATCCTGTCTCGAAAAACAATACAGTTCTTAGTCGAGTGAGACCAAGAATTATGCTATTTACAATATACTTTTCCTTTAAGTTCATCAGGAGATAGAATTTTGACCCCTTTTGGTAACTTAAGGAAGTTGGCCGCAAGCAAATGATCAAAAATGTCATCTGCCTTAGTTAAATCGAAAGAGTATTTCTTGTGAAGGTCTTTCTTTTTAAATTGCTGGTCAATTGTTGTATTCTTATGAATTAATGCTTCACAGGTCACAGGTTCTTTCCCCACAATCTTTGCTGCATCGATCTCATAATTAGGATCTCTATAATATATCTTATACGATGCATTATTTCGGTCTTGTTCCTCCTCTAGTAATGCTTCGTACCTAGACACCTTATAAGTGAGTTCCACTAAATCTCTGAACTCAGTCGAGTCAAACTTCTTTCGAAGCCTAAACTCTAAACCATTTTGAGTCAATCTCACGAATTCTGGCTCTGGTAAGATGACTCTACATTTATTTCGAGCCCTTTTAAATCTGGCAATAAACTGAGTAGCCTTCTCATTAGGCCTTTGACTCAATCTTGCCAAGTCTGCCATGGAAACCTCTGGCTCTGATTGGAAGAATTAGGCATGAAATGCCTCTTCCATCTGTTGCCAAGTCTGGATAGAGCCAGGTGTAAAGTTAATATACCATACACATGCTCCCCCAGTTAGGAAATTTGGGAATAACCTTAACTTCATATAGTCATTATTGGTAAATTTGCCGCATTAAGCAGCAAACCTAGCAATATGCTCTACTGTTGATTGGTTTCCATTCCCATAAAAAAGGGCAAAATCTGGTATCCTGAAACCTCTTGGGTATTCATGTACCCTGTCTACCCATTCTGGATATGGTTTCCTGTACACAGGAGTCTGGACCCCCCGAGCCATCGGTCCACACATCTCTCTAACAATATCTGTAATTTGGTCCCTAGGAACCATATTTTGTGCCTGCTGAACCACTACTGGAGGGGCAAACATAGGATTTGGTGGGCAAACTTGTGCCTGTGGTCCTCTTGGTCCATAAGGTGGTATATTTGGGACTGGTTGTCCCTGTGGTGCAGGTTGCTGTTGGGGGTGTGGGTAACCCCCTTTGAGCCTGTCCTGCGAAAGGACCTGTGAAAGGTGCTGGAACTGGTGTTGTGTCTCTTCCATTTGTAGGAAACCCTTCCAACCCCCCGGGTATAAATTCGAATAAGGGATTAGTGAACCCCCTTGTGCCAGGTATGGCTTCGAACATGGGATTTGGAATCATTCTTATGCCATTTTCTTGTACTGGGCCAGATCCACCAAATTGTATGGCTTCACTGTTAAGTACTGAGGCATTCTGACCTGCCATAGGCCCCAGAATAGGTTCGTACCAAGACTGAGGTGATGGTCTTTCATAGTTCTGATTACTAGTTTTACCATTAGAATGTCCATTAACTTGCATAGGCTGTTTATCTCTAGCCAATCTTTGCTGAGGGACATTCGAAACTTCCTCCATGTGTCTTACGTTTGTTGGTTGGTGGTTATTCATTCGATCCAAAAATGACGTTGCCCACCTTTCCATTGTGTTCATTAATTGTTGTTCCATAGCATCTACTAGGCCACCCTATGGATTTATTGGCTGAGTAGATGGAATAGTGGATGGTCCAATTCCTTGGTCTCGTCCAATATTATGAACGTGTGGTACTTGTTCTGAAGTGCTGGTCTGTTCGACCATAGGTTCTGATAAAATGAGAGTTTCCACAGGATGTGTTATCACATTATCCTCCGGATTAGGTATCTCTACCTCTCCTTCCACGCCTTCTTCCAAGCGTTCATTTTCTCCTCGTCTCCTACGTCTAGCCATTTCAATTTGTCCCACCGGGCGTGCCAAAAATATATGTTGGCTTTTTTGGCTTTCGAAGGTTATTATTGTAATTGCGAGGGTGCCAGTAAGGATCAATCAGTCCTTACAGAGAATTAATTGCCAACCAATTATCAGACGATTGTGTTTTAGTTCTTTCAGCCTCAATGAAGAGGACTTTTACTGGTGGCTTGATTTAGGAGAATTTAAGCAACACAACAATTAAATGAAGAACAGTTGAAGTATCTCATAAAAATGAAAAATTTACAATGATCCAAACTCAGCCTCGTAGAGGTTTACAGCAACAATCTACTTGAAACTATTCCTATGAACGAAGTGCAATGCAGGAATTTAAAGTACAGGAAATGTAAGACTAGAAATGTAAAACTGGAAAAGAAAATAAGTATAAAAGATTGGTTTTTTGGATCTAAGTCTGGGGGGCTTTTTCTGGGGCTTTCTCTGCTATTTATACTGCTCAAGGATAACCATCGAACTGCACTTCTAACCGTCGAACTGCTCCTCCATGATCGCTGATCATGTTGCCTTAAGATTAGCTCCATTACGCCCTTACTTGCAGTTAAGCTTCCCTCCTAAATTTGAATTTGAAATTGAAATGTGAGTAACCGTTGAAGCCACATCACCTTGCATCTCTTTGTTGATCCACTGCTACTCAGATCTGATTATTCTCGTAATAACCAATACTAACTGCCACGTGTACGATCAGGATCGAAGACTTGAATAGTTTTCCTATATTATCCTTATTTTGCCACGCGTCGAATTATAATTGGCTTGTACAAAATATATAGCCAACAGGTACATACTCCCTCTAGGGTGAGTATCATATGTATCTTTTAGTTATAATTTTTATATTGTTAATTATGACACATTATGATGTTAGTTATGATATTATTTTTATCATGATCGAAGAATTATTTAGTTATACCTCATGTAATATTGTGTTATAACTCAATTTTTTTTTAATTATGACTTCAATAGTTACGGCCTTTTTTTGAAAAGTTGATATTTAAAAATTCACTAAAAAACCCCATTCTCAAAATTCATTTTAGGTTTTTATCCACATAGCAAGGGAGAGATGATATTTTTCCAACTATCACTATTGCGTGCTAATGCAAAGCGTCCTCATCATGCCCGAATAACAACATAGATTTTGTACCGCAAACTTCTGAATTTGAAATAAACTCTAATGCAGTTCTGCAAAATAGTAAAATGTTTGTAATTAAAAATAAAATTTTTAAGATAAAATTTTAAGCGTAAATTACATTTATCCCTTTTATGTTTGATTATATTTTCACTTTGGCCCTTAAAATTTATTTTTTCCCACTTTGACTTTTCATGTTGAAAGTTTTTCTCACTTTACTCTTAAAGCTAAATTCTATTTAAAATTAGACAGAAAATGTCACGATAACTGTCACATAACAAAAACGATATATTATTATATCAGAATTTAAGTTTGTATTAATAAAATATTTTTATGTCATGTAGCTGTTAATATATCATTTTTTGTCTAATTTTGAATAAAAATGAATTTTACAAGCAAATTAGGAAAAACTTGAAACATGAAAAAAAAAATAATAATAATAACTACATGATTGGACATGGATAATTATATGTTTGAATCATATTTGTTTTAAATAAAAGGATGACAAATATAATTTTAAGAATAATCACTCATTTTTTGTAATATAAAATTCATTCAAATCATCAAATCATTTTAATTTTTTAGATGAATATTCTATTTAATGAGTTCTAAAAAATAAATGATCAAATTACGAAATTGGTCCCAAAATAAATTTACCAAACATAAACACTATCTCAAATTATGATGTCTTAACTTGAAAAAAATCAAACCTATTTCAAAAAGCCGTTGTTGTTATACTCCATTGGTAAAGTAATAAATGAATTTATTATTATTTTTAAAAAAAAAACTATAGTGCCCGTATTAATGTTAGTTTAAGAAGTTAATTAAACTTTTTCATTTTTTATTTTTTTTTTTAAATGTTATTAAAAAAAAAAGTAGAGAGTCCAAGTTTTTAAATAGCATACTGTTGTTTAAATTGTGAATTAAATAAATAGATTTATAAAGAAATCAAAATATATACCAGGACATATACTGATAATTACAACTAAATTTCAACAGAAATATACAAAACAATAAAAGGGTAAAGAGACGAAACCGAAGCCTGCACGGAAGCAGTTTCTTTAAAACAGATTTCGTCGCCTCACGGGTCGAGTGCTTGAGGAAACCCGGCGTCTGTCTCCCAAGATACGACGGTCAAAACCAGCTACGGCAGAAGCACTATTTGTCTAGCTTAGCGAACAAAACAATGGCAGCACTCTCTCACAATAGGAACTATCTAGCAAACTGACTTGTAAAATGGAAGCAAAAATTTCTATATAGAAACTTGACAGGAGGGTTTCAATTTATACATGTATAGGGGAGAGAGGAAGAGCCTCCAGCCTTTAAGGCTAGTCATTAAAACACCAAGCATCCATAGCCCCTTTCCACAAAATGAAAAGTATGGATGCCCAAAGGATTCACATCCTTTAGCCAAGAAAAAAGATTTAAATACTCTTTAAAATCCTATTCATGAATCTAACATCATGAAGCAATTTCTTGACAATTTCTTATTCAAAACCCAATGGTTTTTGGCTCACTTGGACCCAACACAAAAAATGGTTAGGACCCACTTTAATATTTAATTAAAGTCACCACACTTTAATAATAAATTAAAGTCCCCAAAAAATATTTTTTTCCAACAATCCCCCACATGAATAAAAATTGACCGAATGACTCAACAAACGGACATCGATCAACAATAAAGACTCTGATAGAGAGTACAACGGACTAACCCCGACATCAGAGAAGGTAGCTTTTGGCTTTGAACCTCTCCCAGTGAAAACCTATTGAGTTTACTGGCAGATCAGTGAATAAGACATCTTGAACTGCTCTACCGTTTATGTAAACTGAGACAATAGATCTCACACGGAATTACTCCTACCACCATTATGTTCTCACTGGTGTGCCCTGTGTGGCCCTGGACACTAGCCTGGTTCAGCGAGTGGTTTCAAAGAATCTTGGCCTGCCCAATTCTTCTAGAAGCGGCCCCACTTCAAACTCACATAGGTGACTCTACTAAAGTATCCTGCAATACTTAGCTCAATAGCTTAACACATAAGAGTCATTAAAAGCTCAGCTTATCCACTACACTTGCAGGTATCACTGATAGAAGGAATGGTTGGAGGTTTAACCTCCTCAGTGACATACTACCGTTACACGCAATTAGGTTGTCCCATTGAACCTAGATCTTGGATCTCCAGTCAACTAGGTTGGGTTTCCATTCCGGTAACTTCCAAAGGCCTTAACCCCATTCCTTTTGACGACGTTTCGACTAACACTCGACTTAACCCTCTGGTTAGCGGATCCGCAATGTTGTCCTTAGACTTTACATAGTCTAAAGAGACAACTCCATTCGAAAGTAGTTGTCGTATGGAATTATGTCTACGACGGATATGTCTAGACTTTCCATTATACATATTACTCTGTGCCCTACCAATTGCAGATTGACAATCACAATGAATACAAATAGCTGGCACAGTGTAGACACCCCATTTTGACCGACCTTAAGACTCAGACGTCGCCGATTGAGCGCTTGGTGATGTTGCATACTGTGCTCGTTCAGAAGTCTCAGAGTCGCGGCCGTGCGCCCTGCCTCCGGACTTCCGAACTCTCTTCTGTGCCTTGTCTCGGTTTGCGAACCAGACTCGGTTTTCTCTGTTTTCTTT
This sequence comes from Camellia japonica, assembly GCA_030407325.1. Taxonomy (NCBI): domain Eukaryota; kingdom Viridiplantae; phylum Streptophyta; class Magnoliopsida; order Ericales; family Theaceae; genus Camellia; species Camellia japonica. Next base: position 29,324,792 of record JAPPVO010000031.1, read on the forward strand.
TCTGAGGGGAAGGAGAGGTCCCGTAGACCGTCTCTCAGTGGCTGTGGGCTACTTTTCGTGGCCGTAGGCCATTTTGCCCATTTCGGAGCCCAGTCCCCGGTTTTCGGAGCCGTCAGGCCGTGTGCCTCGGTTCGGGACCACCCAACCATCTTCGATTCCTCCGGTTCTTGGCAGGTACCTCTGTTATCATAATGAGGGACACTGGGGTCTTAGATACCCACTTCGTGGCCAAACACCACTTTCGGTGCTTAACGGCCGGTTTTCGGGCCCCGAACCTCGCGGTTTGGCCCCCGAGCATTCGTTTTGCATCGGTTTTTGTTCATTCTTGGCAGGTACCTCTGTTTCATCATAACGAGGGACACTGGGGTCTTAGATACGTTCGTGGCCGAATGCCACTTTCGGTGCTTACAACCTATTTTCGGGACCTCGAACCGCGTGTTTTGGTCCCCGAGCATTCGTTTTGCATCGGTTTTTGTTCATTTTTGGCAGGTACCTCTGTTTTATCATAAGGAAGATCACTGGAGGGTGGGAGGCTAGCAATTGTCCAAGCAACCTGTTATGCTCTTCCGGCGCCCCCCGGCGCCCGTTTTTCTCACTTCCGGCTAATGTTGACTACCTAGGGCCATTTTCTTCAAACCAAAACCACATATTTGTGATGTACACACATGGGAGGACCCTAAAAACATATGGCCGGCCAGTAATTTTCATTGGACCTTTTGAACCCCTCTTTGAATTGGCCTATTCTCTCTCCTGTTTCAGAGTTGTCAAATTTGAACCACAGGGCCTTGTTGTACACACCTGGGAGGACACCATCATCTGGTGGCCGACCATTAATTCAAGAGTTCATTTTTGCCCCCTAGCCGGCCGGCCATGGGGGGTGGCCGGCCGGCCACCTCTAGAAAAAGCACTTGGCCGGCCACACTCCCCTCAGTGCATACTTTACAGCTGTATAGCTGTTTCTCCAAAATATCTTTGGCATCCGGGGGATATTTTGGGAGGGAAAGCTTGGGTGCATTTCCCTCCACTTGACATCCCTCCTTTTGTCCATATAAGGGGCCTCCCAATTCAGTCCTTAGGGTTAGAAAAATTTGGCTCAAGCATATCTCTCTCTATCTCTCTCAAACTCTCAAGTTTTGGTCTCATTTGTTCATCAACCCAAGCACTACCTTCACCACTTCCATTTCAGCAGCAAGGAAGGTTTTTCAGTGGCTAAGAAGCAACAAACTCAAGTCAAGAAGCAAAGAAAGACTTGTCTTCAAGGGTAAGTCTCAAATCCCCTCTCTTACACCACTTTCTTGCCTTTTCTTAACCCTACTTGCTCACTGTTTTGAGCTCCGACCAATACTGAAAGTGGTCCTCTTTTGAGCTATTCTTGATGTTTGTTCAAGGGCTCAACTCTGTTTGAGCCCTCCATCTTGCACTTCCTTCAATATCCTCTTATATGTCTTGATTTTGCATTGAATATTTGGCCTATGTTTGATCTGAATTGGAGCATCTCATGAACTGATATTGTGCTTATTTTGAGCCCCTCTTCAACATTGAAGAAGGGCTCAACCTTGTTTTCATGCTCCATATGTTACTTGCTTTGAATCCATGTTTTACCCCTGTTTTTGCATGAAATATTAGCCCTATGAGTGATCTGTTTTCGAGCACAATATAAACTGTGAGTGGGCCCATTTTGAGCCCCTCTTCAACATTGAAGAACGGCTCAACCCTGTTTGGCCTCTCTATCATGCACTTGCTTCATAATTTCTCATATTTACCGTAAACTTGCATGATTTATTTGACCTGCATGCAGTCTGTTTTGGAGCATGTCATGAACTGTGAGTGAGCTTATTTTGTGTCCCTATACAATATTGTAGAAGGGATCAACTTTTTTTGGGGTCTCCATGTTATACTTGCCTTTATATCTCTCTTTGACCCCATTTTGCATGCCTTTTTAAGCTTATCTAGCTTCTGTTTTCGGCCATCATCAGAACTAGAAATATTCATATTTTGATCTTCTTGACATATCCCATTGAGGGTCTTTTCTGGTTTGATGAATGTTTGGGGTACTTCATGTTATAGCCTTGTATATCCTCATTCTTGCATAGCATTTTTACCATGGTTTCTTACTGAGTTGGGGAATGTCATCTACTGAAAATGTGCATATTTTTAGTCCTCATCAGTATTGTAGAAGGGTACTTTTCATTTTGAGCATCGCATATACCACTTGCTTCAATACCCCTCTTTTGGCTCGTATTCTTGCATGCCATTGTTGTCCTTCTATGCTCATTATTTCGCCATGTTTTGTATTGTGAATAATGCTATTTTGGGGCTGCCTTGCTACTGTTTTGCATACCATGTACCAACCATGCATGTTTAGTGTGGCTATAGGCCATTCCGGGTGCTTGTTATCGCATTTCGGGACCGTTTCGTGCATTCGGTGTCATTTCCCCGCCTTTCGGGACTGTTTTGCATCATTTGTAAGTGCTGAAATTCCATTTGCATGTTTGCATATCATTTCCATGTCATTTTGCATTTCGTATGCATCGCCTCGGTTTGCGCGCCCGTGTGCACGCATTTCGAGGCGCCTCATTTTTATCCGCCGGCCTCTCATGTGAGTGTGGCTGAGGCTCACTCACGTCAGTATAAGTCCATTTCACATTTCGTATGTCATTTCATGCTTTAATGCATCGCCTCGGTTGGCGCGCCCGGGGGCACGCATTTCGAGGCACTTCCTTTTTATCCGACGGCCTCCCGTATGAGAGTGGCTGAGGTCCTCTCATGTTGGTATAAGTCCATTTTGCATTCTGTATGCCATTTTCGCATCATTGCATTCCGTATGCCATTTTCTCGGTTTGCGTGTCCGCGGACACGCACTTCGAGACATCTCATTTTAGCCTCATTACATATCATTTCCATGTCATTTGGCATTCTGTATGCATCGCCTCGGTTTACGTGCCCGCGTACGCGCACTTCGAGGCGTCTCATTTTCATAGCATTGTTTATGCTAGAATTGTATATTAGCTGCATTTCATGCATACCATGCATATTGCATCGTGTTCGGGATAGGAGTTAGCCCGGGCACGGGAAACGAGGCACGTTTCGTACTCCGAGTGACGGAACAGGTCTCAATTCCCAAGTCACCGACACTCCGGATTACCCATGATGGAGTTAGGTTTTGTTGTAGCATTCATCTGCATTGCACCCTATATTGAGTTGTGCAATCCGACTCCTCGGCCATCATGCATCGTTATGCGTGATTGGTGGCACGAGGATCGAGGCATGCATATATCTGTGAAATACATTGCTATGCCCTTTTCCTGCTCTCTGTTGCAGCAAAATGAGGAATCAGCAACTTTTCGGAGTCTGGCGCGCATTTCGAGAAACGTTGCAAACAGAGGCTAAATTGGGCATCCCAGTGGATTTCTGCGCAAAGGCAGCCCAGCATACATCATTCATCAGAAGCGAGGCAGCCCCCTGGCTTGCATGCCAGTTTAAAGCTTTCTTAGTTAATTTGTTAATTAATTAGAAATCTGTATTATTCGGACTATAATATTTCGGACTGTATTATTCTTTCATTTCGGACTGTATATTTATTCGGACCCTCTGCGCGAGGGCATAACTGTAATAAGTGTGGGTGAGTGTGATGTATGTCTTCCAACCCCCACTTCTTTCTTCCCTTTTATTTACCCGCTTACGATGGTTAGATATAGGGCATGTTTTACTTAGCATACAGTATGACAGCATGTTTGCATCATTCATCTGTTTTGCACGCACCGGGCTCGGCGCATCATACAAACTACATTTGTACTTCAATTCCAAATTGAATACATGATAGTTGTTGCATTTCACATGCCATGTTTAGAATAGCCGAGCTTGCTATAATTGCATTTTTGCATGTGTTGCATTAGGCATTTCTGTATAATTAGGATCATGCATGATTTCTAATCAAGTTTTTGTTTTGGCTTGGAGTACTCGGTAAGTTTTTATGCTTTAGCATCATTGCATGCGTGTGAGTGTTGCCATGATAGCATGCTTACCATGAGGCTATATACTTATGTGATATAACTGCCTTGAATGCCTGTGGGTGGAGGTTGTGTTACTTGAATTGGGATAATTCATCAAATGTTTGTTTTAAGCCCACTAGATAGTGGCAAAATCATGTTTTCTAAGCCCACCTGAGGGTGGCAAATCCACGTCTTAGCCTACCTGCGGGTAGCACCATCAAACCATTTTCAAACAAACAAACATGAAATGTTTTGTTCCAATTCAGGCGGCCTAGTCTATACTTGTTTGCTGCGAGCATCACATAGTAACCTAGGCTAATAACCGGAATAAGAGCACACAATGTTTTCAAAATAAGATATCATGGTTAGTAGAGGCCGATCTTTGATCGGGCGAGCGGGGGTGCTCACGGGGTGACCTTCCCCAATCGTACCCAAGTTCCCGAGCCGAGGCAATTTTGGTGATGACGGACACGTGGCCTTTGGCACCGAGTCAGGGTTTCCTAAATTTCCCATTAAAAAAACATTTAGGTGGCGACTCTGTATCTGGCAAAGCAGTCCATGTTTGGCACTTCTTTCAAAAATCTGTTTTCCAAAACGATTTGCCGGATTTGGACTCTTTGATTCAAGATTAAGAACCGTGACATTTTGAGTCCTTCGAACTGTAGTGACCCAATATCGAACCGTAACGGGGGGGACTCGCACTCCTCGCCCGGGATGCGTTCGGGGACGTATGGGTCAGAACACATTGCCGAATTCAGAATGCAGCCTCTGCTTCACATCAGATTCCTCCTCCACCAGCGGCTCCGCTGCCCGAGCAGGCACCTATGGGTCAGAACCCT